>OX393552.1:63729522-63884504 GCA_947650365.1 Chamaelirium japonicum
AATAAACCTAATTTTAAATCAAACCAAATCCTACCATCCTACCACATCTTATCCCAAATAACTAATAAAGATTTATTCTCGGGGAGGAATTGCTCAAAAAAAAAAACTAATAAAGATTTATCTTAATTAATTAGTTAATCCAAAAATAATTTTTTTGAATTAAATTATATTATATTTTGAATATATTAATATATAAATAAAACAAAAATTTTAATCTCAATATTTTTTTAAAAATCCTAAACCATCAGTTGCTCCCTCTTCAACCACCCTTCTTTTCGATGACTTTTTGTACTCATTCCACCACCATATTTCCTTAATGATGTGTCTAGTTTCCTTTGGTACCCCAAACACTTATCTATCATTTTAATATGTCTTGTCATCTTATAACTCGTCTAGTTCGATAGTTAAATACCATTGTCATTGATTTAATGACATTGATTTAAATGGTTTTTTTCTTTTTCTCATTCCACCAATGGATCCTATGCCTTCCTCAGGTCAACTTCTTATTCTTCTAATGTGGATATCCATTACAACTATTCCTTTTAGGACAAGCTTTCATGGTGATAGTATTACAACTCTTGGAAGACTATCTGTCTTTTTCTAAGGAGAAAATAATCTATTTGATTTTTTGCTGTTCACAAATGTCATCAAACTCTCTTGTATGTTTTTATAAAAGGTATTAACTATACCTAGTCATAAGAAACAAGAACATCAAGTGTCATCTCCCCAATTTCATTTCTAACTCCATAGCCTTCTCCTCCATACACTCCATTATAGCCTTGACTATGTTTTCCACCCCCTATAAAATTCTCATCTTTTCATAATCTTGAATTTTTTTCATTGCAGTAATATATTGGATTTTTGTGATGTTACCATTACATCGCCAATAGATCGCTTGGATTTGCAATCATGAATCCATGATCATGTGAACATTACTTCTCATGCTAAACTTTCTTTGAATATGTATTTTAAATTGAAATAGAGGCATGACTTACTACCAATATGATGTTATTGGTCATAAATAGTTGGTTTATGCCGCAAAGCAGTCGGCTGGGAGTCCTATGGTTTGATTTTATAATGCTATCAGCAGCGGTTCTGTATTCAAAGATAAATTGAATGTCTTATATCATTAATTTGGCATTCTCTGCAGGCTTCACTGTTACTGTTTACTTGGTAGTAGTTCTGATATGCTGCATCCCTCAAATTGTTGAAAATACAGATGAATATTGTAAAAAGAGAGTTTTTTTTTTATGATTATGAGATTATCCATAACTTCTGTAGAATGTTTCTGTAGTTCCTCCTACTTGCAGCTGCGAGATTCATGTCTGATAGAATGGATACTAATACTATTTTATATCGACAACCTGTTCTTACAGAGATATTTACATGAGAGGCAGGCACTGTTCTCATCATCTGCTAATGAGATGTCAGCAACAAAGCTGAGTGGCGGAGCTGGAAAGCAAAAACAAAATGACATAGCCAAAGCAGAATCCACTGATGACCAACTAACGGACATAAGAATCCTTCGTACTCTCGCAAAGTATTTGTGGTTAAAAGATAACCCTGAGTTCCGTGTGAGGATAGTGTTGGCATTGGGTCTCCTTATCGGGGCCAAGGTGAGTACTGCGTCAGAAAGGTATTAATGTTTTATGCATTCACGTATCTTGTCAAATGAGACTACTTGTAGAATTTTGACTTAGCATCATAGTCCTTTTGTGGTGGGTCTGTTGATTAGGTGTTCCTAGCATACTTCAATGGTTTTGCTAGGACTGTGCTAATGCACCTGTAAAGTTTTTACTCTTCTTATAAAGATATACATCAATAGATCAATCATTCTTTACACATCCTGATCTTGCCAGTTGCCAGCATGGTTGGAACAAAGGGCTACTGTTCCTTTCTTTCTTTCTTTCGATGCTTTTCTGCCTTCATGTTTATAGAGAATTAATATAGTAGTCTCTAGTTCTATCTACATCTATCGATATATGGATATGCTTTGTACTGGTCATTTGTGTATTTCATTATTGTCAGTGTAGTCTATACTATATATTAGTTTTGCACATGCAGTTGTACCTTTTAGTGTTTTAAAACCCAGAAACTTGACTCGACTCGATTCGGAACCTTCCCGAGTAGAGTCAATTTGAAAACTCAGTCAAAATTCTATTGAATAGTTGCACCTAAAACTATATATATATATATATATATATATATATATATATATATATATATATATATATATATATATATATATATATATAAACTAGAAAATATTAACTATGGAGTGACTAAAGCATAGAAAAACCTAAAAAGTGAGCATCCATCAAGTTTTGATGACCTTAAAATTTGTTACCAAATAATGTCATTACAAAACATATATTGTCCAAAAACCAAATCATACCTAATAATCAATTGTCTGAATCCAAGTCAAAGACCGAAACAATCCCCGTCTCTCTCCCACGAGTAGAAGTAGAACACTCCCCAACGTTATGCAACAAACTACCATCATCCAGATCAACAACTCTAGTTCCAACTCCAACTCCACCATTTGCGTCTTCGGCAACCCAATTTATCACGATTCTCCTATAGGATGTGGTCGAGAACAGTTGGATCATAATCTGAAGCGTGTCTTCTAAGTTGTTTCCCCCTCAATCTGAAGTTATAGTGTATAAACAGTAAACACCAACTTGTTTTTCTTCTCCTACTTCAACTTGTTCTTCTTCTTGGTATGGATTTGATCGAAGGTACTCCAATTCCTTTTGCATTCATTTGCCGAAAAGTTTTGGCTCAAAACTCGAACGACAATCTTTTGAAGAATAGTTCTCATACCAAAATTCTCCCACCACGAAATTGTAAAAGAATATAAGAACATTTGTTATAGTTTATTCAAAGAAAACTTCCTATGAAAGTAAGATTTACTAAAATCTAGCATAACTATTAACCCGGAGGAATTTTATTCCGCCCTACGATCGCAAGGTCCGATAGAAATCTCCTCTAACATGTTCATAATCAATCATCTAGTAAATAAAAATATAAACATAAACATAATTAAAATTTTACTAACTAATACCAATAACAATTAAACATCATTTCTTCTTTGGAAGCTCGACTAATATAGCTCCATGAAAGCTTCAAGTTGGCTATCCATATTTGGCTACACGGTACTGATCACCTTTTACAAGCCACGATGAACTTCCGAATGTTTTGAGAAGTCGTCACGGAAGCTGAGAGCGGGGTTAAGAAAGTAACCGGCTGCATCAAGCGGAGAATAGACCCACTTATCATCATTAATCTTCCAATACTTCATGTATTGCTCTTCTTTGTTGTCATTGACTTTCGTTATTGCCAACTTCGTTCGATCATTAACACCATAGATCAAAACATGAATCAATGGGGTGATCGAACTTTGGAGCTTCTCAAGGTTTCTCCAAAAACCATTATTCAATATGATCTCCATCTCAATCCCCTCCTTCAGTCTTTGGAACCTTGAACTTAGCCACTCATCCGACTACATCATTGATTTAGCCCAACTCTCCGTATTAAGAAAAGTAGAAGTGGAACAAGTAATCAACATTACAATTAAAGGATAAGGCAAATAAAATATTAATCAACATGACACATATGAAATCATGTATACCTGATCAATGAGATCGTCCGTTAAGATAAAATTTGTTGCAAATCGAGTTGCCCCTGATCTTAAGATCTTTTTTTCCCTTGGTATGCTTTCTCATGATACTAAACACCAAGCCGTGATTGTAGATAAACTTGGCCACCTTCTTGGCCATGCCTATCAATTTGCTCACACTTTTCATGTGCAATTTTTTTCAAGATGAGGTCAATATTGTGAGCAGTACATGATGACCAAAACAGATGCTTCCTCTTTCCCATTAAAACTTTACCGACAACCACATAATTTGCTGCATTGTCAGTGATTACCTGAACCACATTGTCTTCCCCAACTGCCTCGACAATACTGTCAAGTAAATTGAAAAGGGTTCTTGCATCCTTCACAATGTCTGAGACATCCATTGATTTGATGAACATTGTTCCCCTTGGACATGAGACTAGAAAGTTGATGGATCTCCTGCGTTGGTTCATCTGACATAATGAAACCACCAGTTGTGGCCCATGAACTTTTAATTTCTTTGAAGTAGATGCAATGACATCTTCTTCTTCATCCGAATTCATGAGTTGTTGGAGGCTTGTATGTCGGCCATCGGGCCATAACTCCCAATGGATTTAGCAACTCTGGGGAGAAATATGTAATCTGCTGCATTGAAGGAAATTGCAGCCTCCCTCGCGACAATTTGATTGACCCTCTTCCTTGCCCCCATGTCCTTTGTCGTTGGCAACTTAATTTGAATTGTATTTAATTTTGTAGTAGAGACATGCTTCCCTTTCTTCAGTATGAAATCCAAAGATGCCACTTCATGTTCATATCAACACTGTCATTCTTTTATTCGAAAGTTCCCCAAGTTTGCTTTCTTTTTTCTTTCAATTGTTTCTTCTATCATTCTTAGTCAACAACTTCCTCATCCGCTTAGAGATGTTGACGCAGGACGCCGACCAGCCCGAGCCGCGACACGATGCCAGCTGGGAGCGCCGTCTGTGGGAGGACAGTTGAGATCGTCATCCGAGTAGATCGTGGGCCGACAGTAGTTTATTTTGCTGTTTAAGTTATTTAATTTCGGATGGATAATTAGTCGCTGTTATTCTGCTAGTTCGGTTATGATTATGATTTCGTTTGTTAGGGGAGTTGTTATCTCATGTAAGGCTATTTAAAGCCCAGTAAATGTGATTCTAAGTAGTGGATGAAGAAATTAAGAAAAGAGATTCGTGCCTTTTGGTTCCTGTGAAGGGTTCCTCGATCTCCTGCTCCCCTCTTCTGCGTGAGAGACGCATGATCCCTCCTCTCTTCCGTGCGTGAAGCACCACCCGATCTCTCCATTCTCCACCTCTCCCCTGTTCTGTGTTTGTAGCGAATCCGACGGAGCCCTCTGAGTCGCAGCCCCGCCACTACCCGCTAGTGGCCCGTCGATCGGTGGCAGCCCGCCCGACGCTATTGTCGTCGGCGAACGACCCGACCGCCCAGCCCCGCCCGTCGTCACCTGAACCGCCGGCCTGATCCATCCCCGACCCGCCACCAGCGACTGCCCGGCCCCAACCCGCGCCACCCGACGCCAGCCCGCCGCCCGTCGTCATCGGCCGTTGCCTTGCCCGGACCCAGATCCGAGCCTGGCCCCGCTCCCGCCCTCCTCTGCTCGGTTGAAAGAGAGAGGCTAGAGAAGAGAGAGAGGAGCAGGGAGGGAATTCCGATCCCCTTATCTATGCTGTACTTGGGTGAAAGAAAAGGCTGTGAAGTCAAATACTTTGAGTTATTGTGGGTTCTGAAGCCTCACGTGATGCTACAACTTTTCTCTGAGTTGCTGTGAGGAGTACGAAAGTCCACGTGTTGTCACATCCCTTGGCACTTGATGGCTGCATCTTTGAGATCAAATTTCCAAGAGCCTACAACACAGTAAATGGTGGAATCGACTTGAACTCCTGCATACATTCAAACCAGGTGCACCTCGCTCCGAACTCATAATAGGCAAATCCCTGTTCTTTGAAAAATTACATTTCAGCCTGTCCTATTATTATCATTGAATATTATTAAACGTAGAATTCACCTGCTCTTCATTACAATTGTGATTGCTGGTTTGCAAATAGGCCCCTGGATATTATATGAACCTGTGCCCTTTTGAAACATACACCTGTTGAGCCTGTTTAATCATTGAAACCCTGTTAAAGTGCAATTTAGATTGCTAATTACGGTCTGGTATTTTCTGTCCAACTTCGGAGGTCTTCACCCCGAACGATCCCCGGTCTTGTAATTTTGGGAAAACCGTGACGGTTCCCCATCAGATGTCGTCCAACACGTTAGGGCATATTGATGCATCTCCAGACATTCTTGCAATATGTTTCTTCAATCGATTAATCCCTCCATTCATCTCCTTCCCACAATGATTGTACCAAACTTTTTTATTGTCTGCGGTAGAGTTGCGCAATGACCCCAACCATGATCTGACAAATGAGATGTGTCGATCACCAATTAGCTTGATGTCACAGGCACTGTTGCACCATTGGACTCATTTTAATCTCATTCTGATGAATCCATTACAAAGAAATGATTGTAAAGTACAAACTATAAAGTATAAACAACATTATATAAATGCTTGGAATACTGAATCCTAATGTAAATAAAACCATAGGATAATTCACATAACAACAATAGCAAATAGATAATAATTCACATTTGTGCATTACTTTGGACTTGGGAGGAATATAAAATGCAGATCAAACCATAAGAAGATGAACTCATAGTTGATGGTTCATCTCAAAGTACTTGAAATAGTCATCTAATTGTAGATTGTAGTACACTTTTTTCCTTTGTTTACAAAGAAGTAGCATGAATAATTGAAGATAGCAGTGCAGATACTAAGTACTAACTTCAATTTTACATTGGACATTTAACAGGATATGTCACCAAATACGAAAGAGCTTATGTTTCTTTTTCAACAACTTTTATTTGGAGACCAGCACAATGACACAAACAAAGGAAATCATGTAACAGATTGCAAAACTGTGCATGATGAAAATCAATATGATGCAAGCATGTAATTATGAATTAGCAATTGTGCTGAAATAATAAAGCTGTGCATCAATCCACTAGCAAGAAATTCTCTAAAGGCTTGAGATTTAGAAACTTATAGTTGGGGTTCCTTCTTCGTGGCTGTGCTACCGCTGTTTGGGGTGCAGAGGAGGGGAGAAGGTAGGTAAGGGGAGGCAAGGGCCTTGTTCGGGGCTGTGCTAATACCAACCGCGGTGGCGTGAGGGGTTGTTCTTCATGGCTGCCAGCAACACGAGTTTGACAGGTTGGCAGAATCGTTTGCCGGCGTCGGGCGTTTTTGCTGCCAAGCAGAGGGGATAGAACGAGAGAGTAGTGTGCCGAAACCCTGTCTTCTTTCTTTATCCCCTCTTCTTCTTTCTCCTATCAGGCTCTCATTTCGGTTTTGTGAAGAGCAGAGAATAGGCGTAAAACCCCTAGCCCCGACCCCTCGAACGTAAAGTGGTAAATGTTGGGATGGGATCCAACTATACCCCTCGAGCGTTGTTTTCGAGAAACGCTACAACTGAGACTTGGCCCGAGACGTATGACTCGAAAACCCGACTTGCCTTGCCGAGTCAGCCCCAATCTCAATCCGAGTTGTGCTGGAACCGAGTATTGTTCCAAGTCGAGTCACAATCTGGTCGAGTCGACTTGGCCAAGTTTCGAGTCGACTCAGCCATGTTTCGACTTGACTTAGTGAAGTTTATGATCATCACGTCGTTAACATCATCCAGTAGCTTATGATCATCACGTCGTTAGCATCATCCAGTCTTCAACCATTAAGATGGGGTCTACCATGGAGCACAACCTAATTTTGAAGGCCTCACAAAAAGATTAACAATTTTTTTGTCATGCTATCAACCTAATGTCAATCCTCTTAAAATTGGTTCCAACAATTTGATGAAGTCAACTTTTGTCAAGACAGTCTACCAAGAAACCTAGAAGTCCAATTGGTGGATAAGGAGACTGAACTTATGTTGTATTGTGCCCTAAAAACCAATTCCTATTGCCTAAATTAGATTCTATTAAGACATTCATTGGGTATTTGTATAACATATTTCATAGGATAAGAAGATGTTATAGATTCATTCGTGTTGAAATCTACCGGTGAGTAAATGAGCTTATATGTTGCATTTTATGTGACATGCATTGCATGCACATGGATCTATGTCACACTCGACCTCTATATGTAGTTGACTTCAAGATTCCATGTTAGTGTGGAATCCTTGAACAACATCTATGAGATACACAACTTAAAGTTGACTCTATGAGTTTTGTGTACTCATTGCCCCTAGAAGGCAATGGTCCTTAAACCTGAGGCATTGGTGAACTCACATACTCATGCTAGTTACCTTGATTTACTAGGGGTGTGATCAAGTTACGATTAACATCTCGGAAACTTAGGCGGTCAATGTTAGGGCTGTGGGAACACGCATTCGCCATATACGGAATCCACTGTCTGTGAGAACTGTGATATCAACCTAAAGGTGTCTCATTGTCTTGATTACTAAAATGCTTGGCTAGATGATCCTTGCTAAAACATTTGCAGTTATATTTAAAAAAAAATGTTTTTAATTGATTAGAATGTCTAGTTAACATGGAGTTAAATAAATGGCCAACATGTTGACAACATACATCTAGAAAGTTATAATTATGATCCCAAGTTCCTTTGACAAATGTCATGTGGGCAAGGGCCCACTTTGAGAGAAATTAGTGGAATAGGGTATATGACTGCAATATTCACTTACTTGGAGTGTAATTGTACTTATTTTGTGGAATTAAGTGTGACCACGCTCACTAGATAAATTCTAGCATGATGTGCCAGATTTTTGCAGTTAGCTAAGCCAGGTGAGTGTAACCCTAAAGGTTCCACTCCAAACTCCGACCGAGCCCTTTTCTTATTCTAACAAACAAGGTCAAAGTCCAACCACATTGGAACCTAACTATTTGTTCTCTCTGGAAACATTTGAGGTACTTAGTACTTCTAGTGGTTTATTATAGCGGCAATTAGGGGTTGGTGGAATATCCGATTGGATGACTTGTTGTTTATTGTAGTGGCAATTAGGAATCCGTAGAGAATCCATTTGGCCGGCTTAGCATGTGCTTGTGGAAAATCTAATTGGTGCACTAGGCCTTGGCATTTTTGCACAATTCTTCGAGAACTCTTCATCATTCTTTGTGGAAGTTCTTTGATCTAATCAAGGTATGCTAATTAAACTCTTTATGTATTTTATGCCATCGACACATGCATCTAGAGTCTTGATTAGTGTCGACACGAGTTTAGATCAGGGCAAAATTCAATTTTTGCTGCGCTCATGATCTAGCAATAGATCAAGGGTTAGGTGAGCTCTACTGACCAATAGTGTTCATTCATCAATATCCAATGGATCTAGATTAATGATGGGTCAGATGAGTGTTGGATCATATCACATTATTTGTGCTCGGTATTGCATTATAGTTAATGGCAGTGGTGCGCAATTGAGTGCAACCATAACAGTCATATTCCACATGATGCTTCACTTAATAGGTTGTGTGGAGTCAGGTCAGAGTTATTGGAACTCATAAGTTGAAACATTGGTAGTTAGTGTCAGGACAAGATCCAATTATTGCACTGAACCTAGTTTATGTGTTCAACGATGAGTTGGTGTGTGGTGCTTGATCTTCTTTAGGTGGATGGGTGATGTTGCTAGACCGGGCCACAAACAACATTTATCTTTATTGCAATTATTTTTGTTTTATTGCGCTTGATGTTACTTTTCATTGCCTGTCTCCGGGCAAAGATCAGATAGTTAGATCATTTGTTATTTATTTAATCATGTTAGGCTAGCCTATGGTGCGGGCTTGTCGCACCCAACTATGTGAATCAGCTAGCCCTATAGTCATTTAAGTGATTTAATGAGGTCATGCCAAGCAGGATCAAGAGGAAAATGATACTGATAAAAGTAATATCCCTGCCTTTGTAGAGTTTAGTTTAAATATTTCATATATTGTGTCAGATACAACATTATATTCATAATTTGCAGCCTTATGCTAGTGGGCACATTGGTTGGTTGATGTTCTTATCCTTTAATGCCCTTTCTTTGTAGTTAGTACACAAACAAAATAGTTCCAGTCAGCATGGACCATGAAGGCAGTAGAACGTGCACTAATGCTTGTACATCCTACATATATTATTTCCTTGGAAAACCAAACTGTTTTAACTTACTGGATAAATTATGTATAGGTGTTTCTTGGTTTATTCTTTAATCTAGAAAACCTTGTCTGTGATTATGTTCAAATTATCTTGTGTGGTTTCGTGTGGACTGTTTGATTGTTCAAGAACTATGTCTCTCGAGTTCTTGTATGAAGTGTAAAACACTAATAATTCCATTCCATCTTGAAACAACTAAAATTGGTTTTTATTATCAGACAGTCTTAGACGGTATGAAGTGTTCCTATTAATTATCTAACTTCTTAATCTCTAATCAAATTTAGGTTATAAATGTTCAAGTGCCTTTCTTGTTCAAGCTTGCTGTGGATTGGTTATCAGCGATAACTGGCTCTGATAGGACACTTGCATCATTTACAGATGCTAATTCCACTTTATTGGCACTTTTTGTGAGCCCTGCAGCTGTTCTAATTGGCTATGGAATAGCACGTACTGGGGCATCAGCTTGCAATGGTATGGGACATGATAGTCTTCTTTATTTGACAAATTATAATTGTAAAAGGCCGTGCTTGCCAAACCATTTCCTGTTTATCCATACTGCCTTTATGTTGTTGACATATTTTCTTTTGCTTAATGCACAGTGTCTCTATTACGGATTTACTGTAATGTTTGAGCTCATTTCAATTTTGACAGAATTGCGAAATGCTGTATTTTCCAAGGTTGCTTTGAGAGCCATTCGTACTGTTTCTAGAAAGGTACAACTTTTCCTCTCTTCCTTTGTTCCAGTTTCCTAGTACCGATATATAATGTTTAGAATATTGTCATGGTAGCATATGCCACTGTGCTCCCTGGGGTCCCTGTTGCATATGCAACTGTGAGGTCGCACATCCATTTTGTACGTTTTTTTTTTAATTTTTAAAAATCTTGTGAAAAGGCTAACAATAAAAAAAGGTAAAATAAGTAAAATGCTACTGAATGGACCTCATTCATAAAGTTAGAAACCAATTGTACATTGCAATAGCTATTCAAGTTTATAAATACGTCCCTATAAATCTATTCAAGTACATGTTTTCGGGAGTGCTCTACGGTCCATGTCTTGCTTAATCTGGGCAAGTGCATATTATAATTCTTCTTGACCTTTAACATCTTAGATACCACAAATTTTCTTCTTCACTGGTTTGATATCGGGATCTGGATGAGGTTTCTACATTTTTGCTTTGTTCTGGCTAGGAGACGCTATATCCAGTCAAATTGTGAGACCCTAAAACTCTAAATTTCTTGAATGTCTCCCATTTTTTTGGGGTAATTACTATCCTCTATTCTTTTAATTAAGCTAAATGAAGTTAGTAAGAATCCAAAAAACATTGTGATTGACAATCAAGGAGCTAAGTGTCATGGGTCCCAACAATGTGTCAATGTCACACACTCACACTGTTATACAACTTGGTTAGAAAAAAGTGAAAATGTAGAAGCCATTTATGTGCAACAAAGGAGCGATAACCGGCTCCATGGAGGCTAGAAAGTGGATTCTAGAAAGGAAAAGGAGCATGGTGTGAGGTTTGATAGCATTGAGAAGAAGATGGGTGTATTTTTAATGAGATCACAACATACTGTAGGAAGGGCAATGCATGTTATCGGTGTCAGTGTTTTAAGTATCATTGTTGCTGTAGATATCGCCAAGTTCCTCGGGGGAAAAATCACTTATTCATCGCTAATATAAGGGAAAAGAGGGGGAAAAAAGGACAAAATGAAGGTTTTTTGGGAGGATTTTTTTATATTCCCTTTAGGATGTATATATACACCATTATGATCAATAACATACAAAAAATAATAATTTACTAGGGACACTCAATTTAGGCTCTTTAGACGAGTCTGTGAACTGTTCCACACTTTTCTGTGAACTGTTGGAAAAATTGCAACAGTCTATGAATTAAACAATTACAATAAGATAACACACACACACACAACAGTGTTATTAAAGGCGCGCGCCTAGGCTCAAGCTCAACTAGGCTCACCCCCTGCGCCTCAAAAAGTACAAGGGCAGGCCCTGTTAGAAAGGCACGCGCCTAGACTCCAAGCTCCAGGCGCAAAAAAGGCGCGCCTAGTTGAACCATGTGCACTTATGTGCTCGCAATTAATATTTTTGGCAATATGATTAAGTTATTAAGTAGATATGATTCATGAGTATAGTAGTCTAAATATTGACATATTGATTAAATATTATTTACATTCAAAATTATTTGTTATAGTTCTTAGGTATGACCATATGAGCAATTATGGGTTGGATTTGATGACTTCGATATTATTTCAATTATTACAAGATTCAATGAGTTTTCTTTTCTTTCTCGATTTGCACATTTCATACTGATTTAGAAGCATGTACACAGGCACACGGATGAAATAACACATTCAATCATTCACTATTTATTTTTTGTTTGCTATAATATCACATTTGATATCTTATAACTGGTTATTGAATTTGAACTATACATGTTTGAAGATTTAATATATTTTAAATGGCTTATTTAGAGCCGTAATTCAAACCTAGAAGGCTACAACATTTGTGTTGTTGCAACAATGATTTATCCAATTTATCTTTTGTCTTATTCATTTTTTTAGTCTAGTTATGCATGTTTTGAATATATATATATATATATATATATATATATATATATATATATATATATATATATATATATATATATATATATATATATATATATATATAGGGGGCGGGGAGCCTGCACCCGAGGTGCAGTGTCAACGCTGCACCGCCCCCTTGTTTTACCTACCTAGAAGTTTTGGAATTGGATGAAATTTGGTGTGGGTGTTGTCTAGGGTAAGGTGATCATCCTCACAAATTTTCATCAAATTCCAAAACTTCTAGGGGGGATCAAATGGTCGAAGCAAAATCAGCCGTCCGCAGTCACCGTTAAAATCTGCAGATTTTGCTTTGACCATTTGACCCCCCTAGAAGTTTTGGATAGGTAAAACAAGGGGGAGGTGCAGCGTTGTTGCTGCACCTCGGGTGCAGGCTCCCCGCCCCCATATATATATATATATATATATATATATATATATATATATATAGAGAGAGAGAGAGAGAGAGAGATGCGCCTTACATCAATCAAGCGCGTGCCTTGAGTTGCGCCTTGTGTCTAGGCTCTAGGAGACCTTTGCGCCTCATGTGCGCCTTGAGCCTTTCAGAACACTGACACACACACTAGGAAGCATGTAAAACATATCAAAACACATATGCTTTACAGTATGTAGATCATATGTATAGTATTGACATACTAAACTTTCAATAGGGTTTATTGTGTTTAAGTAGATGAAACCTATGAAAACCCTTGAATCCCAATTAATTTCATGATAAACATTTCATATTTATCATCTAATCTTCACGAAATCTTAAGAGAAAAAAAGAAAATTTGAAAACATACCTCAACTTAGAAGCTTGGAAAACCCCCCAAATCTGTAAAGGTAGGCTTCGAATCCACCAAGAACAACAAATGAAGGTTTATATTTGGTTTAGAAACCTAAATCAAACAAAAAAAGTCATGAAATGGGGAAAAAAATAGGGCAAAGGGCCTCTCTGGATGAAATTGTCGACAATGGGTGATAATAGGCAATAATTATCGATAAATAGCGATACAATCGCAATATATAGGCGATATGTCGAGTTTTTTCCCGAAACAGGAGAATTTTGGTTGTTTTCGTGTCAGAGCCCGACAATAACGCGATATATCGGTGATATATCGTCATTTATCGTCGATATATGACCATTTATCGCTGATATTTTAAACCATGATAGGCGTATAGCTCCAGATAATTCGAGAATTATTGATTTATGCGACGATGATATGCAAATAGATACATAGTTCAATGGATGAGAACCAAGTGGTCAAAGGATCGATAGATTATCCCATCGTAAAGAATCAACCGATCTCCTATCTGCCTCTTCTCCCACCTCTAAATGGATGGTTCGTCTCCTCTCCATTATTTCTCGATTACGATTCATGATCGGGCATCAAATCGGACACATGGCTCATCAAGTGCAATCACTAGTTTTCTGGGTTATCAAATTTGAAGATTTGTAGGTTGTATATCACCCATTCCACGGATGTATATCGAGAGGTCAACATGTTGGGATCCACCATAAACGGCTACAAATCTAAGGGATTGAAGAGAATGATGAAAACATTCCAAGTTGCTCTCAGGAACAATGTTTGCCCATCGAAAGCGCTTTGATGTACAAGTTTAACTTTCACATTATGGTTAAATTGACCCTAGGTTTAGATGAATCAAGTCTTCGTTTGTTGAAGTTTAGTGTATAATTTTAGTTTTATATGTTCAGGATTTTTCACATTTAAAGTAATGTAAGATCGAGCATGGCATAATGGGCTTATATTGTCATATTGATACTCGGGTGACGATAACTTTAGTTATTTTGCAACATAACGCCTAAAACTAAGGAACTTGCCATGTCATCATGCAACTTATGAAGATCTATGAGCAAATTTGGAAAAAGAAAGATTGAGAGAGAGAGGTCCCAATTCGAAATCATAGAATATGATGTTTCAGACCTCCCTCTATGTTGAAAGGAGATCTGTAACCTGTTGACTCCTCCCCACCCGTAGGAGTCCAAAATGCCTTTTCCCCTTGAAGGCACCCCATCTCTTTGTTTTTCCTTTCTCAATTGATGGACCCATCTTATAGATCATAAAAAATTAAGTTTTTTAAAAACTTATGAATTAAGTTAGTTTGAGTCCATATACATAGAAGGTTTAACAATTGACAGAAATTGGTGAACTCCTCCCCCCCATCTCTCTTCCTCTCTCTCTCTCTCTCCACACACTCACATGCCCCTCTTGTGCGTCTATTACATACTGGGGCTTGTATTTGGGCTATGTTTTTTTTTTTTTTTGAGCAACTCCTCTCCGAGAAAGAGAGGATGGGTTAAGCAATACCCCAAGTTATGTTATTAAAATAGAGAAATTAAAAATTACAAATGATAGAGCTTATCTCCTTGGAATGTTTGGGGGAAAAACCACTAGACCAACCTTTAGCCAAAACAATAATGTTGTTCCATACCATTTCTATAGAAGAAACATTGCTACTGAAGATTCTCGAATTGCGTTCTCGCCAAATGCCCCAGCATACACAGATGGCTAGGAAATCCCAAGTTCGTTGCAGCCTCCTCTTGACTCTCTTGGCTCTCCAGTCTCCACATAGTTCAAAGTGAACGGATGGAACCCGGATGGCCCTTGATGGAGAGACGATGTTTCAACATTCATCTTTGGGCTATGTTGCTCGTGTTTTCCATCCTTTTGCCGCTTACCCACCCATGTTTCCCTTTCTGTCTTCTCTTTATTCTTCTTATTCATGCGGAAGAATGTTAAATTTCTTTCCGACCAATAAATGAGGTGGTGCCCTTATATACAGACTTAAAAAGTTGTAATACTAATCCTAGTGTCCTACTAGCATAAGACTTGAATTTTATATAAATAGGTCTAATGGTTTAATTTGATATCTTATGATGTTAAATCCGTTATAACTCCTATACCATTTGTTCCTACATTTAGTAGGAAGAGAACACAGTTTGAGTGGATCTCCTTATTTACAAGTACAAACAAAACATCAATTGTCTGAGTTGTCTGACCACCTTGCTTTGTCTTTCGTTTCCCTTGTTTTCCTCACCTTCTTGCTTCTTCATCTTCCGTTCGTTAGCCAGGAAGCTTTCCTCTCTGCATTAATAACATTCTCTTAGTCTTATCATGTCCGCATATTGGTATAATAATAACAACAATAATAATATGCTCAATCTGCCAGAATATATATTTCATTTTTGGGTGCTTTTGAGTATCAGGATGTTCTCTTGTTTTTTGCGGGATTTTATAAGCTTTCCTTTGTATAGTTGTTATTACTTGTTAATAGATGTTCTTAATCATGGTATCATGTTTTCTCTATCATGGTTGTGTTCTTCGAATTACATCTTTTAGAGAATATCAATTTAAAGTCTCATTTACTTGATTTATGATATTGCTTGATTTATATATAAAATGTATTAATATTAAGAGTTGAAATTACCTTTGCAGGTATTTTCACATTTGCTCGACCTTGATCTTCGATACCATTTAAGGTATCTGTGCCAAATCTCTATAGGCAGTTAATTTTTATGCCAACTTTTAATAATACCATACATCATTTAAAAGTCATCTTGCTTAAACATCTATGTGTTAAGATTTCTGTGTTAATTATTCGATTTGTAGGGATGGGATGCATTACACTATGGTAGTGGATGAATAAATGATGTAACTAATTTTAATACTGAAATAATCAGTTTGTTCAATTGGCATGCTATTTTTTGTCAATCGACTCAATCGATCTTTCGCCTTCATCAATTTTTTTTATGGAAGGTGGAATCGGTTATCATATAAACAAAATATGAATTAGTAATTATGAAACAATATTCATGAGAAACTCTGTGGCCTCTAGATTTTTAAACTTATATAGTTATATTTGGGTCCTTTGTTTCACGATCAAGGTTGCTTGATCCTGGTACCACGACAAGCACCACACTTGTCATACATTTATGATTCTTTTCATATGCTATGTAATCAGACTGACCATAAAATGACGTGATAAATATTTAAAATGATGAATACTATGATATCATTTAAAAATAGCTAGATCAATGCTTGGAAACTAGACACAAGTACAATCACAAAGATGTGGTGGAATATATTAGCTACTGTATAAAGACTTTGAGTGACAAAGGAAGTAACATAGTAGATGGCATATGATATGCAACATGTATCACCATGTTAATAAGTTCATGACTGTACATCTTATCAGCCTCTTCCATGTGTCCTCAAATAAAAATTTGGAAGGTAAAAAATTTGACACTCCACATACCTTGAAGGAGCGTCCATTGAGAAGAACTTTGAGCCTTACATATAACTTCGTGATGATGTAATTTTATTAATACTTTATTATATAAGCTTTATATTATAACTTTGATTTATGTTTTTGGGAATTACTTAGTCACTCAAAGATTTATTTATTGTCGTGGTTAGCAACGGGATAAATATTAATTTTTTGATTAAGATAAGTCCCAAAATCATTAAGACATGGTGATATACTAATATCATGGTTCATGCTTTGTAAGAAAATTAAACCAAAGAATATAAAAGTCATCAATGTGAATGTTGAGAAGTGCTTTATGCAAAAGTTTATGAACAAAAAGATTCAAGTAGTTTTCATTCGAGATATATGTTTAAAGCTAAATGTTATATTTTAATTACTAAAGGAAAAGTATCTGTGCGTCCATTTTGTGATTACACCATGTAGGAGACACATCCAAAGTTTGAATTTGACATTTGTTCATATAGTGGTGATAGATATAGATATTAAATGAATCATACATTATATATGCATTCAATATTCTAAAAAATGCTAGTCGGGCGGTGGGGGACCTCTAGTGCCTAGGCAGGCGGTGCCTAGGCGTTTTTGTTTTTTTTTTAATTATTTTGATATTATACATAATATATATATTTTTTTAACTTACTATACATTCAAGATTATCCCAAATATTATTTTAAAGCGCATACATCATTTACATAACCATAAATTCAAGATTAACAAGAACAAACAAGAACAAAAGCAAGCATGATATTATCTCAGATAATATCATAATATCCATAATTTTAGTATACTCCAAATCATAAATTTATGATTTTCAATAGTAGAATAGCATCTATACACGTTCTAGTGCCTAGGCCCGCCTAGGCTGCCGCCTAGCCCCGCCTGGGCGGCCGTCTATTCCCGCCTAGAGGCTTGGGCTGCTTTTCTGCACCACCTAGGACTAGGCTAGGTGGTGGGGGGCCTTCTAGCGCCTAGGTGGCACCTAGGCGGTCGCCTAGGCCGCTTTTTAGAACACTGTATGCATTCACATCGAGTGTAAGCTCAAGGTTTTACATTTGATGGTTTGAGGCTTTGAGCATGCGTCTCTCAACTCTCAAGGCGGGATCAATGTTATGTCATTTTATTTCATTTCAAATGCCTTCAACAGAAATATATCAAGAGTAAAAGATGATGTTAAAATATTAATATGGTAATAATACGAAATTTCATTAAAATCATGTGAGATATATTATTAAGGAATCTTTTTGTAAAAAAGGTGTTATGATACTGGATATGGATCAGTACGTTTAGGGAAATACCAAAGTCATTTTATTCCAAACTTCTGTGTCATATCAAACGAGACTAATTCCATCTGGATAATAGGTTGAATTGGGACCAGAAGAGGTCTATGAATAATGCCTCCTTCAGTGCCTAGTCCATGTTTGATAGGCTACATGACAAAAATATCAGGATGAAACAGTTTGTTCTGTACTTGGAAGGTTTACACAATGGTAAAATTTTACACGGAAGGATGAATTATAAGCCTGAAAACTTTGATAAACCATGGAATTTCCAATTGTGAAGGGGAAAGGTGTATCCCATTGTGGTCGCAGAAAAAGATTCGGGTCGTCTTTATTGCGGATCACACGAGATTACAAATTTTCTTTGATCAGGAGATTGTGGGAGAGATCCTCTGGAGGGTCCCTTTGATCCGCGTCTCCACGTGGTGTTCGTGCGAGAGCTCTGAAGGGGTTGCCCAGGACAGAGGTCTTTACAGGGTGAGGATTTCTTGAGAGGCTAAGGAGTTTCCGCCGTTGATTTTGTCCCGTCCGTGCTTCGCGCTTTCTCGGCTAGGGAGGCTTTGGGCTTCGTTCCTCGGTCTTCGTGTCTTCCTCGATCCTTGCTAGACCTTGGCGTCCTTGATCGTCGGTTCGCGGCGTCGATCGTGTTTTTGGCTTCGGCTTTGGCTTTAGCTTTCGGCTTTGGCGTAGCTTTGGCTTGGCTCTGGCGTTTGCTTTGCTTTGGCGCTTGCGCTTGAACGTAGGCGGGTAGAGACTTGCGATGCTTTAGTTCTTCCGGACTTCGCGTCGTATCGGCTAGAACGTGCGGTGCTTTGCTCGTGACCGTCGTAGTTGCTTGGCTTTGGCACGTGCGTTGCTTTAGCGCGGGCTTTACCGGTGCGTTTGCTTTGGCTTCTTGCGTCGGCTTTGACTTTAGCTTCGACTCGATCTTCTTCTCGAACGACTGGCGTTACTTCTTCAAGGCTTCTTTATTCTTCCGGCTTCCTCGACGGTTGTGGCGTCGGTTTTGGCTTTTCGGCAGGGGTAGCACCGATGCTTATGCGACGGTTGTAGCGTCGACTTTCGTTGATGAAGACGGCGGGTGTAGCACCGATCTTCGTGCGACGGTTGTAGCGTCGGCTTTTGTTGATGAAGACGGCGGGTGTGGCACCGGCTTTAGCACGACGGTTGTAGCGTCGGCTTTTGGTTGACGAAGGCGGCAGGGGTAGCACCGGCTTCAGGCCTTCTTCTCCCGGCTTTCTTCTTCGTGCGAGGAGTCGATGCCTTGATTGAAGACGACGGGTGTTGTCGGCTTCGATCTTCTTCTCCGGCCTTTGCTTATGGCGTCTTCGGAGCTGATGAAGATCGTTGGAGCAATCGGGTGATGACAGCTCCGGGTCTTCTTCTCCACGCTTTCTTCTTCGTGCGAGGAGTCGAAGCTTTGATCTCCGAGTGCAAGGTCTTCACGTTGATGAGGACTTGAAGGGCCAAGGACTCCCGTAGGATATGCTTGCCGTGCCTCGTGAAGCCTTCGGTCTTCAAGCGTTGGAGCTTCTTCGTAGCGCTCTTTCGTCTTCCACTTTTCGGACCTTGCGACGGTTGTGACGTCGACTTCTTCTCCGGGCGTGTTTGGCTTGATTGGAGTTGAAGGCTTCTTTTGGAGATGGCGGGTGTAGCACCGATCTCTATGCGACGGTTGTAGCGTCGGCTTTGTTGGTGGAGACGGCGGGGGTAGCACCGATCTCCGCACGACGGTTGTAGCGTCGGCTTTATTGATGAAGACGGCGAGGGTAGCACCGATCTCCGCACGACGGTTGTAGCGTCGGCTTTTGTTGACGAAGACGGCAGGGGTAGCACCGGCTTCAGGCCTTCTTCTCCAAGCTTTCTTCTTCGTGCGAGGAGTCGACGCCTTTGTTGAAGACGACGGGTGTTGTCGGCTTCGATCTTCTTCTCCGGCCTTTGCTTATGGCTTCTTCGGAGTTGATGAAGATCGTTGGAGAAGTCGGGATGACGACGACTCCGGGTCTTCTTCTCCAAGCTTTCTTCTTCGTGCGAGGAGTCAAAGCTTTGATCTTCGAGTGCAAGGTCTTCACGTTGATGAGGACTTGAAGGGCCAAGGACTCCCGTAGGATATGCTTGCCGTGCCTCGTGAAGCCTTCGGTCTTCAAGCGTTGGAGCTCGTCTTTGCAGAGCCTTTTCCTCTTCAGCTTTCGACCTTTGATGCCTTCCCCCACCCCCTCTATTTATAGGCAAAGGTGGGTGGTTGGGGGAGATATTGCTGAAATCTTTTTGTTTCATCCAATATCTCCCCCCATAACCATCGAGATTTTGTTCCTTGATTCGGGGAAACAAACTCAACCCCCCTCCCTTTTAGTTGGGGTGGTTACGGGCTAGATGTGACTCGATCTTTTAAAGATTGAGTTGTTATCCTTGTTGCACTTTTGGATCGAATGGCGACACAACGTCATCTTGTCCGTTGGATCGAGGGATCGTCGCGGATCTACGGCTACGTAGACGTCCACGCCACCTCCCCCCGCATCGAGGCGGTTTTGATTTCTTTTTCCTTTCTTTTCTTTTTCTTTTCTTTTTCTTTTCTTTTCTTTTTCTTTTTCTTTTCTTTTCTTTTTCTTTTATGGCCGGCCCCACCTCTCCTTGATGAGGGGGGCACGGTTTTCAAGAGGGGGGGGCCGGTGGGCCCCCCTCTTTGTGTTCGAGTCGCGGGTCCGGTGGGACCCGTTTGCTTCGAGTTGGGCCGCGATGCGCGAATTGGGTTTGCACGCGGGCCGAGTGCGCATGCGGGCCATTTGTGTGCGGGCCCAATTTGCATGCGGGCCGTTGTGTATGGGCCGAGGTTCGCATGTGGGCCGTTGTGTGTGGGCCAAGTTGCATGCGGGCCGTTGTGCGTGGGCCAGATTTTCGCATACGGGCCGTTGTGTGTGGGTCGAGTTTCGCATGCGGGCCGTTGTGTGCGGGCCTGGTTTCGCATGCGGGCCGTTGTGTGCGGGCCGTGTTCGCATGCGGGTCGGGTCCAATCTGTAGGCTAATTTCGGTGCCCACAAATGCCCCCTCAAGTTCGAGTGCGCCCGCGGGAAACGCGTAGCGCTTGGACTTGACTTGCGTGTTCGCTCGGAATTTAGGTATTTACAATGACCCTCGCCATTTCGTTTCCCCCATCGTTTTGCTAGCGCGGGGGACGAAGGGCTTTGGCGGTTTGGAGACGAAGATCTCTTCTAGGGTTTTGTTCATCTGCCTTGTTGTCGCGGACTTCCTTTGCTTCGAGGATGGCGCGAATGTTGACGGCGGCCGCTGCGCGGAGTCCCAGGGTAGCAAGGCGACGGGAGCGTGAGGACGGCCGCGATGCGTCTCGACGGAAGGTTATTGCCCCTCTTCGGTGCGGGAGCTCAATGGTGGAAGCCGATTGTTGTGGCCGAATGTGATGATGACTATGCGTCTGGCACAGCGCAGGGAGGAGACAGATTCGACGAGGTGCGGCCCCACTTTCTTCGTGTTCTCTTTTTTTCTCTCGTGGTTACATCGGATATGTATGTCCACCGTCTAGATTCATGGGATCACGTCTCTATCCTAATAACCGATTGTGCATATATATAGGGGGTTAAATGGAAAATAGATTTCATTTTTTTTTTTTTTTTTCTTCTTCTTCGTCTCTGCCGTCGGGTCCGCGGGGTCAGCGGCGCAGGCGCGAATGGAGGTGGGCTGCGGCGTGCTTAGGCCGGCGCGGGCCGGGCGGAGCGCGGGGCGCAAGCCGGCGGGTGGTGGCAAGGTGCCGGACGCAGGCGGGCTGCGGCGCGGGCGGGCTGAGGTGGCCGGCTCAGCAGCAGCGGTGGCGCGCGGTGAGGAGTCCGGGCGGCACAGGCGATCGTGCGCGGGGCGGTGGCCGGTGGTCGGCGCGGCGCAGGGTGCGGCAGGCGGGGCACGTGCGGCTGGCGGTGATGACTGCGAGGCCGGGTTGGAGTGGCGCGCGGGGCGGAGCCCAGGTGCAGTGCCGGGGCAGCGGGTGGCGCAGGCGGCAGCGGCTCGGCGGTGCGGCACGCGGGGCGCAGGCCAGGCGGGCGGTGCGGCGCGGGCCGGGGTGCAGCGGCCGGGCGCGGGGCTGCGGTGGCCGGCGCGGCGCGTGGGACAGGGTGCAGTGACCCGGCGCGGGGCGCGGGGGCCAGCGGAGCAGCAACGGCGCGGAGGCGGCTGGCGCGGGGCGCGGAGCGGCGGGCGTGGAGCGGTCAGGCCGGCGCGGGTGGCGGCTGCGGGGCGCACCGGCGAGCGGGGCGCGGAGGCCGGCGTGCACCGGCTCCGTTTCGGGCCTTCAATGGAGAGAGAGGGGAGAGGTGGTGGCTCCCCTCCGGTTCTACCCCTTTCTTTTTTTTTTTTTTCTCTTTTTTTTTTTTTTTTTTTTTTTTTTTAACAGGAGAGGGGGGCTGCGGCTTTTTTTGCTGCGGCCCCCTCTCGGTTTCCCTTATTGCAAAAGGGGCTGTAGGTGTCTGGCGTGGGTAGACGGCTGGTCACGCGGTGGAGGGCTCGGCCGGGGGCTGCGGGGTGCGGCCGGTGCGCGGGTCGGAGGCGGGGCGCGGCCGGGGGCTGCAGTGTGCGGCCGGCGCGCGAGCCGGAGACGGGGCACAGCCGGGGGCTGCGGTGTGTGGCCCGCGGTCGACGGACTCGAGTCGCACGGGTTGAAGACCACAACCCTGTTTGGGGGCTGTGGGTTTTTTTAAGAGGGAAGGGGCAGTGGCTCTTTTTGCTGCGGCCCCTATGTAATTTTCCTTTTGTCATTAAGGACGGTGACCCCTGGGTTTTGTTAACCGATAGCAGTAGCAGCAGAGTGGCCCAGCGGCGGTTCGGGTGGGCTCAGAGACCGGCAGCGGTGTTCGGCTGCTGGCATCCGGTGCGCGAAGGCCGGCCGGAGGTCATGCGGTCGAGGCCTGGTAAGACGCGGGGGCCGGTGGCGGTGTCGACGCCGGCTGCAACGCAGGCGGGCTCGGGGTCGAGGCTTCAGCCTCCCTGGAGGCCGCGGATCTTGGTCGCGCGGTCAAAGGTCCAGAGGCTATGGTAGCTGACTTGGGGCGCGGAGGCGGCGCGCGTGAAACAGCACAGGAGGCACAACTGCAGCGAGGGCGAGGTGCGATTGCGGTGTCGGCAACAGCAGTGGCTGGTCGTGGCCAGGCTTGGCACGAGTGGCACGACAACGACGGTGGCCGGCGTGCGGCCGGGGGCTGCGGTGTGCGGCCGGCGCGCGAGCCGGAGACGGGGCGCGGCCGAGGGCTGCAGGGTGCGGCCGGCGCGCGGGCTGGTGGCGCGGGAGGGCGCAGGCCGGAGGCGGGCTCGGCCGGGTTTTAGCAGGAGAGAGGGGGTGCTGCGGCTTTTTGTTGTGGCCCCCCTCTCAGTTTACCTTTTCGCAAACAGGGACTTTCTCTTTTTTTTTTTTTTTTTTTTTTTTTTTTGCAGAGAAGGGGGTGCTGGCCTTTTTGAGGAAATTGTGGCTGTGGCCCGCCGTTTCCACGTGTTTACGAGGCTGTGGCCCTTTGGGTTTGTGGATTTTGAAGGAAGGAGGGGGTTGCCGACCCCTCTTTGGCCTCGGGTTTTCATGGGGCTGTGGTCCCCTTTGGGGCTGCAGCTTCAGCTCCGTTTTTTTTTTTTTTTTTTTTTTTTTTTTTTTTTTTTTTTTTTTTTTTTTTCAGACTTCTGGACTTGCACTGCCCTTTTCTTCTGGAATTAACCTCGCATCTTGATTTGACTTGCACTTTTCGTCTCCTTGTAGGACTCATCCCTTCGAGTGCTTTTCGAAGGCCGACGGGACCGTTGAGGTCTACCGCGAGAGTAGAGCAACTGGCAAGGTTGCACCTGGGCAGGCTGGGCGAGACGGGCTAGATGTTCCTCTGGACTTTGGAGATAACTTTTCCTGGTGGTGATGTCAGCTTGGAGGACATCGAGATGGGTGTTCTGGAGTTCAACGAGGAGGAAGACGAAGCCACTAGCATTGACAATGAGCAGCCTGTCTTGGTCGTCCTTTGCTTGCCGATCTTGACCATGGTGACTGCTCCAACGGTCTTTTTGGCTTTGCGGAGATAACGGAGGATGCGGTCTCCCACGGGAGTACGCATCTTCGTTTCCCTTTTGCGCAACCCTTCTGCCGCCGTTATGAGAGCTTTCCGACTTCTGGATGGATCGTCGATGCGGTCTCCCAAGGGAGTACGCATCTTCGTTTTCCTTTTGCGCGAGTTTTCTATCGCCGTACTTCGAAGCAGGAAGCGTGTGTCGAAGTTGGACGAGCTCATTCTCACCGATGAGGGATCTTCACGGTAGATCGTTCGACCGAATCCGGAGTTGCCATTCAGAAGTCAGTCCCAACGGATGTTTTGGTTGCAGATTCTTTGTCAGTTCTTGTGACGTCTTTGACAGCCGTCACGACGATGGTCCTGGAGGCGGTTTCCGTGCTTGGGTCTTCAGGACAGGATCGTGCCTTGTCTCAGCACTCAGAGACTTACCAGCGAAAGTGTAGATCGCAGAGTCTTCTTTCGAAGCTTCTTTTGGAGAGTTGTGCTGGAAGTTTATCCAGGCGACACTTGCACCCTTCCAAGAGGAGGGTCTTGACGCTTTGAGTAACTGGTGGGTTTCCTGGTGGATGGCTCCTTGTTTGAGGAACATATATGCACCCTTTTGGCGGACAGCTAGGCTCATTGCTTGCAACGGGCTTCACTAGAGGAGGACGTTTCCTTGGCGTTTGGCAAAGGCCGAGGAAAAGGAATGTTGACTGGAGGGGCTTCACACGTTTGCTACTGCAGACTTTCTTCGGGTGCAGAAGAAGGTGGAGATTACTCGTGCGTCGCTTCGGAGGCTGGAGTTCCTCCTTGCAAAGCAGCGTGCAAAGCTGGCAATGCGTTGAGCTGGTAGGGCGATCGAGAAGGCTTCTGGAGTGAACCTTGCGAGGCAGTGTGCAAAGCTGGCAACGCGTCGGAAGCTGACGGCTTCTCTACCACTGGAGTTGCAGCGCGTGTAAGCTGCGGGAGGCGGGCCACTTCGGCGCCTCTAGGACTTCGATTTGCTACTCATGCGTTGCTCCAGAAGCTGGAGTTCCGTTTCGAGAAAGCTCGAGTAACCGAGAAGACTTTTGTAACAGAGCTTGCAAAGCAGCGGGAGGAGCTTAGGAATCGCCGAGAGCTGGTGGTTTCTTGCCTTTCGGAGTTGCACCGTGTGGGTGCCTCGAGAGATGAGCTGTGGCAGCGCCGGGAGCTGGTGGCTTGACAGAGGCTGACGGCTTCTCGTCCCGCGGAGTTGGACTTGCGTCTTTTCTGGGCTTATTTTTCTGGAATGGTGGTTTACTTTTTTTTGTTTGGACTGAACTTTTACAGGCTGCCTACGTACCCTACTGAGAGGGATCAAGTCACACGTAGTTCCTTTTTTTTTTTTTTTTTTTTTTTTTTTTTGGGCAAGGGGGGTAACCTTGTGCTAGGCAAAGTACCTTTTGAGGGACTTGCCACTGGTAGGCAGAGTCGCTGCTGGTTCGCAGTTGTCATCCGTCTTCTTCGCTTCAATGTAGTTAGAAGTGAAGATCTTCTTGCCTGGAGTTTTGGTGATTGCTGGAGTTTGACTTGAGTCGATGTCTCGGTGGTTTAGAAGACTTTGTTCGTCGCTTTTGGAGAGACGAGCTTGAGTCTTTGTCAGGCGATGTGGTATCACAACTGAGGGTAATGAACCCATATGCTCTGTGCTTTCTTTGTTGCAGCTGGATTTGAACATCAGCTCGATGGAGTTTTGCCCCCGAGTGTTTCCTAGCTTGATTACGAGTTGCTCGGAGTTGGTGTACTCGGAAGACTCGGTTGAGTTCGAGACATGCAACAGACCATGTAACGGTAGTGCCATCTCTTGCAAAGTGATGAAGTTGGCCTCGGAGAATGGTGACGCTGGTTCTTTTGCTGGAGTGGAAGGTGATCGTCCTGGATTGCGAAGCCATTGAGATTGGTGTCGCAGGACTGAAGCAGCTTGAGCAAGCAATGGAACATGTGGCATTGAGCTTGATTTGGAGTTGAGGTGAATTTTCTGTCTCGATGCTGATGCTTCTTTGTCTTTGTGCACCGTCTGGCTAGAGAATGTCGCTAGTTTTGCAAGTGGAGTGGTTTTGTCCCTCGCAGCTGCTTTGACTTTCTGGGCTCGTGGAGCTTTTGCTGGAGGAACTTCTGCAACAGGGTCTTCGGCCTGGTGGCACTCGATGTCAGCAAGGTGTGATTCAGCCTCGTTGCAGTGCTTGCCGTTGGCGACGATAGTTCTCCCCATGCTTTCGATGTTGGTGCCGCTTTCTTCATTGAGCACTTGGTGAACTTCCCTCATGCAACCGGAGACCTTGAGGTTTTGATCAACTTCAAGGAAGCGGCTGGGGAAAAACTCCTGGAGTGTTGCCAGCTCTGGGCATGTTTGCTGGAGAAGATTTTTTGAACTTACTGGAGGTACTTTGGACGTCTTTCTTTCTGGAGCTTCACTCTTTTCCTTGAAGGTCTTTCTTTCGGGGAGTTTTGTTGTCGCCTGATCTTGCTCGTGGTTGGCCAGACGTGTTATCCTGTAGCTTGATCGTCGTGGCCTTCTCCTTCGAGGTGTCATAGCCCATGCATTTTCATCAGGAAGATCTTTCTCGCCAGGGTGACGAATTGATGCTGCGACCGAGTGCTTCTCTTTGATCGGAAGGACTTGCTCTTCTGGGGGCTCTACCAACTCATCTTCTGATCCCCAGCCGGTTGGCTTAATTTTTTTCATTAGGATCGAAGGAGGTTTGGAGTAGAAGACGTAGAAGTCGAACTTACCTGATGGCTGGCCAAGCAAGCTGACTTCAGGGTCTCTTTGCTCGTCTCTTGCTTTGAGCATATGCTGGGATGTAGCTTTATTTGGAAGAGGAAGTATTTGCACGAGAGGCGGTTGCCCCCCTTCTTCGAGGACGGACGGGGCTTGTGGCAACTCGTCGTCCGAAGCAGAAGTTCCGTCGACCGAAGTGTCCGCAATTGTGATATGATTAAGAGACACCAGAAGGATGTCGGGGACTTTGACAGTTTGAAAGAATGATTTGGGTGGGTGGGTGGGAATGATTTTTCTCACCTCAGTGGGTGGCTTTCCCAGACGGTCGAATACTGACCTTCGCTTTGCTTGTCTGATTGGCCCAAGTCTTTTGAATACTGATATGGGGTTTTGACTTGCCTGGTTTTTGACGCTCTTCTTTTGCTTTTGAGGTATGGTCCAATGCCGAGCTCGATATCGCCTTCTTTTGGCGCCCTTTGTAGCGGGATGAATGACATTGGTGGAGCGTATATCGGAGGCTGACGATCCCTCTTCCGCTTCATCTAGCAACTTCACCTCAATGTAGTTAGAGGTGAAGGTCTTCTCTCCTGTTATCTTGATGACCATCGGGGTTTGACGGGAGCCGATGCCTCGCCGATTTGGTGGGATCTGCTCGCCGCCCTGGAGTAAATGGGCTTGAGTCTTAGTCATCCCGTGTGGTATTGGAGCCGGCAGGAGCGTACTCATATGTGCAGCACTGTCTTTGTCGAAGCCGGCTTTGAACAGCAGCTTGGCGGCATTTTGCCCCCAACTTCCTTTTGGCTTGAATGTGAGTTGGCTGGATTCGAAGGAATTGATGGATCTTGGCAAGCTTGAAGCTTGCCCCAGGCTGGGTAGTGGCAGTGTCATCTCTTGCAGAGTGATGACGTTAGCTTCCGATAGCGGCTGGACTATCCCTTTTGGCGAGGCAAAAGGTGGTGATTTATCTTTGCGAAGCCACTGAGGCGTGAGGCGTAAGACTGTCGTAGCTTGGACAGGTAATGGAGTATGCTTCATGGATCTTGGCTTGGAGCTGATGCGCATTCTTCGTCTTGGCGCTAGCATTCCTTTGACTTCGTGTATCGCCTTAGATGGTGGTACTGGATTTGGAGTTAGCAGAGCTTCGTCCTGCTCCACTCTTTCAGTTTTCTGAGTTCGAGGAGCTTTAGCGGGAAGGACTTCTGCGACAAGGTCCCTTGCTTGGTAAAATTTGGCATCGGCGAGGTGTGCTTCAGCCTCATTGAATGGCTTGTCATCTGCAACAATGCACTTTTCCAGACCTTCCTCGTAGTACTTGAGGCATTGGTGCCAAGTAGAAACTACGACACCGTTTTCGTACAGCCACGGTCTTCCCAGCAAAAGGTGGTATGATGTTTGACAGTCAATGACGTGGAAAGGAACCGTCGTGTCAAGCTGACTGATAGAGAGTTTTAGACGAATGATCCCTATGGTGGACTGTCCTCCTTGGTTGAACCCTTGAATGACCAGCTGGCTTTGCGAGAGCTGGTCGGTGGTGATGCCAAGCTGGCGCATTGTTTGGATAGGCATGATGTTGACGGCGGAGCCGCAGTCCAGCAGGATTCGGTTTACCGGCTTCTCGTTGATGTATCCCGAGACATAGACAGGTCGATTGTGCAGTCGTGCTCCGAGCTGCAGATTTTCGTCCGAGAAAGTTATTGCTGCGTTACATGAGACAATAGTTTTGTCCTTCTCGGTATTTTTCTTCTTTCTTTTATAGCTGTCTGGGTCTGTCAAAGCCTCGGCCATTGCTAGACGAGCTTTCTCTGGGAGGTGTAGTGCTTCTATGAGTGGCAAGTGCAGAATTGCCTCGTCGTAAGCAGCAGTACTGTCTTTGTCGGAATCATCCTCCTCGTTGTCGGTGTTGCTTTCTTCAGAAGGCTTGATCCTATCTTCTTCTTCTGGCGCTATGTGAATCTCAACCATGCAACAGGAGGCTTCATGCTGCTGATCAGCTGGGAGGAAGTAATCGGGGAAGAACTCTTGCAATGTTGTCGGTTCTGGAGGGTTTTGCAGGAGGAGATCATCAGGATCTGCTGGCGGTACTTTGAATGCCTTCCTTCCTGGAGCTTTGCTTTTCTTTTTGTAAGTTCTTCGTTCCGGAAGCTTTCTTGTTACCCGATCGAACTTGTGACTTCTTGGCGTCCATGGCCTTCGTCTGCGAGGCAACACGACCCATGCATCTTCATCAGTGGATTCTTCGTTACCAAGGTGAAGCTCTGGAGTGGGAGTGGTAGGTCCTTCATGGGTCGGGGAGACCTGCTCCTCTGGGGACCTTGGTGGTTCGCCTTCTGACTCCCAGCCGGTAGGCTTGATTTCTTCTATTGAGACAGACGAAGGTTTGGAATAGAGGACGTAGTAGTCGAATTTACCTGAAGGCTGGCCTAACAGACCGACCTCCGGGTCTCCTTGCTCGTACCTTGTCCGGAGATTTGTAGGTTCTCCATGAGTTGGGGAGCCTTGCTCCTCTGGGGACCTTGGTGGTTCGCCTTCTGACTCCCAGCCGGTGGGCTTGATTTCTTCTATTGAGACAGGCGAAGGTCTGGAGTAGAGGACGTAGTAGTCGAATTTACCTGAAGGCTGGCCTAACAGACCGACCTCCGGGTCTCCTTGCTCGTACCTTGTCCGGAGATTTATAGGTTCTCCATGAGTTGGGGAGCCTTGCTCCTCTGGGGACCTTGGTGGTTCGCCTTCTGACCCCCAGCCGGTGGGCTCGATTTCTTCTAGTGAGACAGGCGAAGGTCTGGAGTAGAGGACGTAGTAGTCGAATTTACCTGAAGGCTGGCCTAACAGACCGACCTCCGGGTCTCCTTGCTCGTACCTTGTCTGGAGATTCCGTTGGGACATAGCTTTGTTTGAGAGAGACGTCGATGTAGGCGACGGTTGCCCCCAGGGCAGTGACGTTTCTTTCTCAGCGAGCTTAGGAGCGTACTGCTGTCGTCTTGAGATCTTCCGTTGTGGAGCTAACTTCGCAATTGGCCTTTGGCGATTGATGCGCAACTTGGGCCTTCTCTGGTGGGTAGCAACGAGTACTGGTTGAAACGAACCAAAGGTGATGGACGTCATGTTTGCCGTTGCAACATCGCTGGAGTCGATCTCGATTTTTCCTTGCTTTGCGAGTGCCATGATCTTTTCTTTGAAGACGAAACACTTTTCAATAGGATGGCTAACCAGCCGATGGTATTTGCAGAAGAGCGGATCGTTGACCCGATGCATCTGTTCGGGCCTTTTTGAAGGAGGAAGCTCGATCATCTTTTCTTGTAGCAGTTGATCGAACATGGAGGAGACTTCCGAGTCTGGAAAGGGATACTCTTTGGCCTCGAGTTCTTCTAGAGTCATCTTTGACTGTCTTTGAGATGGAGGCGGTGGTATAGCAGCTCCCTTTTCTTGATCCGGTTTGCCACTGATTTTGAGTGGCTTGGAGGCCGAGGCGATGTCGGTGACGTTAACTTGCTTTGATTTGGGTGCCGGCGGTTTGTCTTTCTTTTCCACCTTCAGGAAGTCTTTGGTCTTCGAGTCCCCGCGATTTGCTAAGCTGAGCTCCATGTCGTGGGCTCGAGTTGCGAGTTCTTCGAAGGACCGAGGCTTGATCCCCTTGAGGATGTAGAGTAAGCCCCAGTGCATGCCTTGGGTGCACATCTCGATAGCCGAGTCTTCCGACAAACGGTCTCGTGAATTCAGGGCGAGATTCCTCCATCGATCGATGTAGTCGATTACTGACTCGTCCTTCCTTTGCTTGACGGCAGTAAGCTCGGTCATGCTAACGATGCGCCGAGTGCTGTAGAAGCGGTTGAGGAATTCTCTTTCCATTTGATCCCAGCTGTCAATGGATCCTGGAGGAAGGTCAACATACCAATCAAAAGCGTTACCTTTGAGGGTGCAAACGAACTGCTTCACCATCTCGTCGCCGTATGTGCCGGCGTTGTTGCAAGTTTCGACGAAGTGGGCAATGTGTTGCCTTGGGTTCCCCTTTCCGTCGAAGTGTTGAAACTTTGGTGGCTGGAACCCGGTAGGGAAGCGCAGCTGCTGGATCCTTGCGGTGTAAGGCTTTGAGTATGCCGCCGTGATCGGAGGTAGGCTGCCGCCGTGGGAACGCATCATGTCAGCCACCAGTGCTTGTATTTGCTGGGCATTCATCGTTGCTGCCACTGAAGGTTGCGCGGCTATCGAGGTCGGCACGGGGGCCGAGGAAAGTGCAGGAGTAATTGCTAGTGTTGCCGGGCCAACTTCTGCAAGAGCAGGAGTTGGAGATGGGGCTGGAGCAGCTACTGGAGAAGCAGGAGGTTGACCGAATGTTGCGGCATCCCTGGCACTCAGCCTTTGAAGTAAGGTGTTGATGTGACGATCTTTCTCTTCCATTAGTCGGGTGAGCTGAGCCATGTGTTCACCCATTTGCATGACTTGGAGCTGGAGAGCGGAAGGAGGATGATGCCGCAGGACATCTCGATGTTGTACTCCTGCACCCTCGCCATCGTCGTCGGAGACGTAGTTACGCTGACTTGCTTCTGCTTGATGACGGATGTTTGCCCCCGGCAAGGGAGGTGCAAAGTCCGCTGGAGAACCCGAACGGGTTCGGGGTTGGGGCTGGTCCTCCCCAAATTTCTGGACAGATGTTCCAGGATTGAGGCTTGTTTCTTCATGCACCAAGGCCTCATTGGTGATTTGGCGAGCACCTTCAGCAGCAGTTTCTGGCGTGAAGAAGTCCGCAAGAGTTTGAGTACGCCGAGTGTAAACGCGTACTACCGGGGGAATGTCATCCACCGGGTTTTCTGGATCGCCTTGTTGGAGTAGTGGAGACTCAGCGATAGGTGAGAGGCTTGTTGGAGCAAACGTATCGTCGTTCGTTCCGGCCATGGCGAACTTGAAGCAACTCCTTCAAACGTACGGATGAAAGGAGAGGAGGTCCCACCGGGCGTGCCAGAAATCTGTGGTCGCAGAAAAAGATTCGGGTCGTCTTTATTGCGGATCACACGAGATTACAAATTTTCTTTGATCAGGAGATTGTGGGAGAGATCCTCTGGAGGGTCCCTTTGATCCGCGTCTCCACGTGGTGTTCGTGCGAGAGCTCTGAAGGGGTTGCCCAGGACAGAGGTCTTTACAGGGTGAGGATTTCTTGAGAGGCTAAGGAGTTTCCGCCGTTGATTTTGTCCCGTCCGTGCTTCGCGCTTTCTCGGCTAGGGAGGCTTTGGGCTTCGTTCCTCGGTCTTCGTGTCTTCCTCGATCCTTGCTAGACCTTGGCGTCCTTGATCGTCGGTTCGCGGCGTCGATCGTGTTTTTGGCTTCGGCTTTGGCTTTAGCTTTCGGCTTTGGCGTAGCTTTGGCTTGGCTCTGGCGTTTGCTTTGCTTTGGCGCTTGCGCTTGAACGTAGGCGGGTAGAGACTTGCGATGCTTTAGTTCTTCCGGACTTCGCGTCGTATCGGCTAGAACGTGCGGTGCTTTGCTCGTGACCGTCGTAGTTGCTTGGCTTTGGCACGTGCGTTGCTTTAGCGCGGGCTTTACCGGTGCGTTTGCTTTGGCTTCTTGCGTCGGCTTTGACTTTAGCTTCGACTCGATCTTCTTCTCGAACGACTGGCGTTACTTCTTCAAGGCTTCTTTATTCTTCCGGCTTCCTCGACGGTTGTGGCGTCGGTTTTGGCTTTTCGGCAGGGGTAGCACCGATGCTTATGCGACGGTTGTAGCGTCGACTTTCGTTGATGAAGACGGCGGGTGTAGCACCGATCTTCGTGCGACGGTTGTAGCGTCGGCTTTTGTTGATGAAGACGGCGGGTGTGGCACCGGCTTTAGCACGACGGTTGTAGCGTCGGCTTTTGGTTGACGAAGGCGGCAGGGGTAGCACCGGCTTCAGGCCTTCTTCTCCCGGCTTTCTTCTTCGTGCGAGGAGTCGATGCCTTGATTGAAGACGACGGGTGTTGTCGGCTTCGATCTTCTTCTCCGGCCTTTGCTTATGGCGTCTTCGGAGCTGATGAAGATCGTTGGAGCAATCGGGTGATGACAGCTCCGGGTCTTCTTCTCCACGCTTTCTTCTTCGTGCGAGGAGTCGAAGCTTTGATCTCCGAGTGCAAGGTCTTCACGTTGATGAGGACTTGAAGGGCCAAGGACTCCCGTAGGATATGCTTGCCGTGCCTCGTGAAGCCTTCGGTCTTCAAGCGTTGGAGCTTCTTCGTAGCGCTCTTTCGTCTTCCACTTTTCGGACCTTGCGACGGTTGTGACGTCGACTTCTTCTCCGGGCGTGTTTGGCTTGATTGGAGTTGAAGGCTTCTTTTGGAGATGGCGGGTGTAGCACCGATCTCTATGCGACGGTTGTAGCGTCGGCTTTGTTGGTGGAGACGGCGGGGGTAGCACCGATCTCCGCACGACGGTTGTAGCGTCGGCTTTATTGATGAAGACGGCGAGGGTAGCACCGATCTCCGCACGACGGTTGTAGCGTCGGCTTTTGTTGACGAAGACGGCAGGGGTAGCACCGGCTTCAGGCCTTCTTCTCCAAGCTTTCTTCTTCGTGCGAGGAGTCGACGCCTTTGTTGAAGACGACGGGTGTTGTCGGCTTCGATCTTCTTCTCCGGCCTTTGCTTATGGCTTCTTCGGAGTTGATGAAGATCGTTGGAGAAGTCGGGATGACGACGACTCCGGGTCTTCTTCTCCAAGCTTTCTTCTTCGTGCGAGGAGTCAAAGCTTTGATCTTCGAGTGCAAGGTCTTCACGTTGATGAGGACTTGAAGGGCCAAGGACTCCCGTAGGATATGCTTGCCGTGCCTCGTGAAGCCTTCGGTCTTCAAGCGTTGGAGCTCGTCTTTGCAGAGCCTTTTCCTCTTCAGCTTTCGACCTTTGATGCCTTCCCCCACCCCCTCTATTTATAGGCAAAGGTGGGTGGTTGGGGGAGATATTGCTGAAATCTTTTTGTTTCATCCAATATCTCCCCCCATAACCATCGAGATTTTGTTCCTTGATTCGGGGAAACAAACTCAACCCCCCTCCCTTTTAGTTGGGGTGGTTACGGGCTAGATGTGACTCGATCTTTTAAAGATTGAGTTGTTATCCTTGTTGCACTTTTGGATCGAATGGCGACACAACGTCATCTTGTCCGTTGGATCGAGGGATCGTCGCGGATCTACGGCTACGTAGACGTCCACGCCACCTCCCCCCGCATCGAGGCGGTTTTGATTTCTTTTTCCTTTCTTTTCTTTTTCTTTTCTTTTTCTTTTCTTTTCTTTTTCTTTTTCTTTTCTTTTCTTTTTCTTTTATGGCCGGCCCCACCTCTCCTTGATGAGGGGGGCACGGTTTTCAAGAGGGGGGGGCCGGTGGGCCCCCCTCTTTGTGTTCGAGTCGCGGGTCCGGTGGGACCCGTTTGCTTCGAGTTGGGCCGCGATGCGCGAATTGGGTTTGCACGCGGGCCGAGTGCGCATGCGGGCCATTTGTGTGCGGGCCCAATTTGCATGCGGGCCGTTGTGTATGGGCCGAGGTTCGCATGTGGGCCGTTGTGTGTGGGCCAAGTTGCATGCGGGCCGTTGTGCGTGGGCCAGATTTTCGCATACGGGCCGTTGTGTGTGGGTCGAGTTTCGCATGCGGGCCGTTGTGTGCGGGCCTGGTTTCGCATGCGGGCCGTTGTGTGCGGGCCGTGTTCGCATGCGGGTCGGGTCCAATCTGTAGGCTAATTTCGGTGCCCACACCCATTGTGAAGTAGCTAGTTACTACATAGGATAAATCTGGTTGACTTAGTTATCTGAAAGTAATCATGGAGAATCGCTTCAACTATCACAAAAAGCTGATTCGAGATGTTCATGGAGCTTGCAAGGAAGTTGGATGGAATTAATGAACCGATGGATCAACAAGATAGCCAATTTGAAGAGTTCATGGCATACATGAAGTGATGCTTTGCACCAGAGCTCATGAGTGACCTGGTAATCAATTCAATGGACAAGAAAGGTGCTGCGGAATTTTCGTGAATAAACCCTCATCTAGAGACTATGTTGTGGCAGATGAGTCGGCGGAGTATAAAACCGCAAGAATCAAAGATTGAAACTAAACCTGGCACTTTATCCTCGGTCCTCATATGATGCACAATATCACACATGGCCTGATCAAGCCAAAGAATAGGAGTCCATTGAAAAACCACTCGAAAAAAGTCGTCTAATTGATAAACCAGTGTAAACAGAATTTCAAAAGCCATGAGATCCTTTCGATCGAGATGCAGGGATGAGCCAAAGATCCATATCCATGCTCAGATCATTGACAACAAGATTGATGATCCATTAACACCGCCACAATGAATCGGCCAGATCACAAGGGACAATTTATTCCAGATCATGCATCACCCTTTATTCCAGATCGGCCATTGGAGGATTAGATGGAGGCCAAGAGATCCCATGAACGAGATTTGTGAAGCATAATTGTATGTTGTTGTTTAGAGATAGGTTTAGGTTACATCCAATTTTAGGATAGGGTTGAATGAGTGTCAAATGTAGCCTTATTGAGCACTTTTAGTTATTTTTGTTTGATTTATTTCTTTGTTTAAGATTATTGGGACTCTGAGAAGAAAAGAAGAGAACCAATTTCTATGTACTCAAGTCTTGGGAAAGAAAAAGGACATATCAACTATGATATCTTAGTTTCCATGACCTATTATAGCCAATTATTGAAATTACTCAGGTATTGTGGTTGGCTGGGTTTCTAAATAGGAAAATTCACACTACTACGGATAGAGGAAAGAAAATCCAAAATAGAGCCAAGATTGTTTCTATATTTATAGGAGTATTGTAGACCCTAATTTTCAATTTTCAATTCAACTGCACATTATATATAGTTGCTGATCCGATGTTAGAAGTTGAGATCGCACAAGATCTCTCCAATGTGAAATAGAGTTCCATGATCCTATTCCACAAAAATAGGGGATTATGGACCCTTCTTTGAGTTCTTTAACATGATAGATGTTCAATACTCTCACCTAAGAAGTCACGGACGAGAGAGAGGGAAATCTTATTCAAACCAGTATTTCTATGATTCAATTTCATTCATGAGGGCATAATAGTCTAGTAACAGTAGTAATAATTTATAGCTTGGTATATGTGCGGCCTCTAACCGATTCAAAGCATAGTCCGATACACGAAGCATATTTTTTGTTTTTAAAATAAGGAGCATTCTTTTACCTATATTTTTAATTCCTAACATCATCAATGGCCTTTCCTCCTTTTGTCATTCAATTAAGAGAAGAAAGATGATTATGTCTTGACCCGGCTAAGTGTTCTTGCATGACTCTTGCCGGGTTTGAGCTAGAGCTTCACATCAAGGTTTTGGGCTGGCCTTGGGCCAAGCCCGAAATTTATGATTTGGGCACATGCCAGTTCTGGGTATACACTTGCTAGTTCAGTTCGGGGCTGAGCTTAGGGTGGTCAATCCAAGTTCAACCCCTGTACAAGCTTATATAAAATCGAGTTATTTTTGAAATTTCATTAGGTTTAAGAGTTTGGGTGAGTGATGATGGGTCTTGAAGTTCTCTTCAAGGGTTATTGGTAATTTGGTTATGTTGATGGTAGTGGTGTGAATTGAATTTTGGGTATACGAATTGAACTACAAAAAATATGCAATGTTGACACTTATATAGCAGAGAAGATAAGCTTTGTTAAAGGAGATGAGGGTGGTTTTGTTAAGTCGTCAGAATTTGTTATGATATTGGCCTGGCGATACAAACATGAATGTTTCAATAGAATGGTACAAGTTTCAAAACGAGATGGGGTAATGTATTTTAGGCTGTCATGGTCTGTTAGAATCTTCTCTCTTAACTCTTAAGGGCTTGGGGTGGAGCAACAAGAAAGTATTGATGTGTATTATGATTATTCTTGTTAAAGGGGGAGGAGGGAGATTTTTTTAGGATATAGTGTTTGTAGGATTTGCTTCATTATGGGCATTAGGATTGAACATGGTCAAGCAGTGTGGTATCAATTATGAGTCGTAAGTTGTAACTTGTAAGTCCTGTACATGATAACTTTGGTATACTATTAGGTTAACTAGTTGGTTTTAAATCTGACTTTCTAAAAGGTTTCACTTGTGGATTTAATCTTAGAAGCCATATTAGGGCATTAGGCATTCCGTGTAGATTTGGGTGTACATAATTTCCAATAAAGGCTAGTCATATGATAAAGTGGGCCTAAGAATGCATTTTATGGTATATATATGTGAAGTGAATCATATCTATTTGAGATAAGCTTATCTTTTTCAACTACATAATGCAGTCTGCATTTCACTTTATTGTATGCAGAAACATTACAGATATATGCTATTTTCTGTTTCTGTTCTTATCCCTCAGTTCTTTATTCTCAATTACAGTACAACTTCTGTATGTATATGTTCTTGCTAATTTGTTGTATGACTGATCTTCTCTATGCTTTTCTTTAATCAATTACGATTGACAAGCAAAGGGCCTGTGCACGTGCAAACACTCAGGAATCCATGATAGAACTGCAAGAAAACTTGTCCTGCATTTTTATGGCACAGAAAGAGAGGGGGTAGAGTGGTGTGGGGGCAATCACTGGACATGTGGAGTGGGGGCAACTGTGATTGCTCGGAACACTTATTCCTATTTATTTTTTAATTTATCAATATTAAATGATTTTCTCTCTCCTTTCTGATTTAGAAATATAGATTCCTGCAAATAGAACTGGCAACAAAGTAGTTATAAGCATATTTATTCTGTTGTCGAGATGATAAAAATAAACGAATGCCGATGCCAAACAATACTTCATGTTTAACCTTACTTGACAGGGAAAATGTTTGCCCTTTCCAAGGAAGCTCTAAGAGTAGGCTCTTGCCTTTGACCTTCTTGAATTCTTTATGGTGAAATTCTACTAGCAGTGCTGAATTTCGGAAACGTTAGAGAGAATCATGCGTTCTATACATGCTTTTGGATTGTGGAATCTGTGGATATGGGGGACCGTCAAGTTTTAACAGCAAAATCCTTCATTTCTTTAACCATAAAATTATAATTTTTAATGCTGATGATAAATGCGTTGATTAAGATTTATCTAAAACTTCTGGTTTCACATGATGAAATACCCTTTGCTGCCTTCCTGACCTGATTTTTATTTTCAGCCGACAAACTGGTGCATTGAATCGCATAATCGATCGAGGTAGCCGTGCAATAAACTTTATTCTTTCTTCAATGGTGTTTAATGTTGTACCCACAATCTTGGAGGTATGAAGTACTGGCTGGATGTTGATTGTTCACCACTTCCAAACTTCAAAAAAATTTATAATTCGTACTTTCTTGTGCTTATCCTTAATTTTTTAGGTCAACAATACTCTTTGGTACCTGTAGCATTGTATCCCTTATTTTGGATGCTACATGTCTTCAATTTAGTTAGATTTCAGTAAACTAGTTGAAGAATTTGTCACATTTTATTTTGTCTCTATTCTTCTTTCAGATTACAATGGTGTCCGGTATTCTTGCATACAAATTCGGAGCTACTTTTGCCTGGATCACTTCTCTCTCAGTGGCTGCATACGTGGCTTTTACTCTGATAGTGACACAGGTTTTGCCCATAAAGTATCACCTGCCACCTTTTTTCAAAAAATTAGTTTTAAATTCCTTTTTGTTTTCTGTTATTTGATCTGGCCTTGTTTCCCTGTAATTTTTCTTGATCTATACCCTTTTTTTTCCTTTGCATGGATGCTTAACAAATGCCTTTTGAAAATTCAGATCAGTTTAGAAATCTATTTTCTTCAAGACAACTTTTTCTTCTTGACAGTGGCGGACTAAGTTCAGGCAAGCGATGAATAAAGCTGAAAATGATGCTAGTACAAGGTCAATTGACTCACTGTTGAATTATGAGGTCAGCTTGTTAGGAGTCCATTTCATTGGGTTTTGTATTTGGTTTGTTTTTAACTCTTACTAGAATAACATATCGGATTGCCTCTTCACACCATCTTTCTTTGTAATATCCAGACTGTCAAGTATTTCAACAATGAGTCCTTTGAAGTCAGCAAGTACGACATGTATCTAAAGAGTAAGTCTTTAAGATCGTAAAATTCATTGAGGAAAAAATGGATTTAAATTGGTATATGTCATGGTGCTTGCTCAATGCTGAAATATGATTTGATGTATCAGAACTTGTTCATGAAGAAACTTAACAATAAACCATTCCGTAAAATTCCCTTAGCATGCAATGTGAATATTCTCTTCCAAATTATAGCATAACATGATTGAATGCAGATTGAGGTGATGGGCAAGAATCTCCCTAGATTAACTCGACTTGATTCAAAGCATCCAGCTAGTGAATTGTTTCAGATGTTCAATGAAATATGTTGTGTGATTTACTTAAGTTCTATAAGAGTTCTACTGCAGACAAATAAGAAGAAAGTGTCTACTAAATGCATGACTCGGAAATTAAAGACTTAGATATGGAGGTGAGGAGTATAAGAACTCACTGGGAGACTATTTGAGTTCTGGTTGATTTGCTGCGTCTACACAAGATTACTTAAGTGTGTACATCCTTAGTATAGCAAAACTGTCATTGATGTTTAGCCTGCTCTTTGTAATCTGTGTACAATCTCAAATTACATGATGAGGCCTCCACAGAGGTTGTAAATTTGAGTTGTAATGCATGCAAGTAGAGGCTTATTGTGTAGCATGGTGCCTAACAATTTTGCAAAGGATAACTATGTGGCACAATTATTTTGTTTCCATTGGTGCCCATTGCCTTCCCATTATTTATTTGGTTTAGTGCTAAGGCGCGTCATGGCCACGTGTATCCCTTAAAGGCATAATTTACCAAAAAAAGACAAGTTGATTAGGTGACAATGAGGAATGCTATATTGAAGGGGGATTTTTTGGAGGATAATACCTTAGTCACTTTAATATAACAAGATTATCTTGAATGCAATTTTAGTTGGTTAATTTATGAAGCTTTGACTATAGTTGATGGAAAATGACACCCTCTGGTGAATGTTCTATTACCTTGGCGCTATGGTTTACAATATGGTATTTATCGACAATTGAGTAAAGAAGAAAATACTTATGATCATGGTTGATGTATGATGAAACCATGAAGGCAAAAGTAGAAAATGTGGACAGTAGGAATTCAGGAGTTGCATCAAGTAGAGCTTGCTATAATGGAAAATCTTCTAAGATTCTTGTATTCTGATGTATGTTGTTAGGTTGGGTCGAATCTAGGATTAAGTTGAGTCGTATTTTTTTCCTTTTAATTGTGACCTACCAATTTATTTTTTATTTTTTTGATGTATTTGTACCTTTTGTTTAATTGTTTTAGTTCTAACTGGGTCATTAGAGGGTTGGATTCCACTTAGATGAGTGGTTACAATTTATTTAGAATGAGTAACCTATTTTGGGATCCCTTAACATCGATGACTTTTGGAGTCCATAACTTGAGATCCGGAAGTTTATTTTGGGTTTGATATATTCAGGAGTCTATTTTGGCTAACTTATCATGGTCTTGAAGTGCTGAGGTGGGAACACATGTTTTTTTTTTTTGTTTCTTGATTTCACAACTTTGGTTTAACGACTAGGATCAAGTATGTTCGATCGACACTTTTGATTACGTTTAATTTTCTTAGGGTTTAAGCACTTGTAATCTACTCTTGATTTCTCCTTTTCATATCTTCCTAATTCTTTTCTTTTATTCTTCTCTCTTCTCTATTATATATGCTGCTGTCTTGATTTCTCGCTATTTTCTAATAATTTCTCCATAATGTTTTGATCAAGTGCTGTAATTTATTGTCTTTCAGCTACATTTTATTTGTTGCATAAAACCTACAAAAGCAGTAAATATATCACTGTGTTCTTAATTTGTACTCCATGCTTGATATATCTATACTTCCTGCCAACTTGAATTCTAATCTTTCTTGGAAAACATGCCTTAAAATTTTTCATAATTCCAAATTTGCAAAATTGCTACAGTTAGAAGCTCTGTTACCAAAAACTCTGATTTTTTGAATAACTCTCGATTAAAACACGACTTATTCATTAAACGTTTGCCACACGACTCTTTCCCGATTTTTTGAAAAAGTCACGATTTTATGAAAAAAAGTCACGATTTTTACGTTTTAATCCTGATTAATTACATTTTAATCCCGTCATGTATTGCTCAAAAAACCTATTGTAACATATGGATATAAATATGTTATAAAATTTGCCGTTTGTTTCCCGATTCTTTCCGACTTCTCCCCTAGCCGATTTTTTTCCGACTTCCGACTTGGTAACTATGGTTAGAAGACAACAATTAAAAACTTACCATCTAAGACCTATGTTTTGTCTCCTCGAACCTATTTTCTTATTTTCTTTATTTGATTGTTTCTTTTTTAAGGTAATGTTAACTTCATTTTCTTTCCAAATCTAAATGCTATCTAGTATAGATATTTATTTAAAGTTTTCTCCTAGGCACGCCTAAGCTACGCCTCGCCTAGGAAGGCCTAGGCACCTAGGTAGCGACTAGTCTCCTTGACAATACTGGTTCTATCATCTTGGAGATCCTTTCCTCTTTTCTTGTTTCCGCCTTTAATTTTCTTTCTCTTACCATGTTGTAACTTACCGCAGAAGAAATATACGTAGTTTAAGACAATAATAAGAGGTGTAGGTGTATAGGATGAATTCCATGCTATATGGGAAGGATTTTGTGTGATGAGAATGGCACACGACGAAATGATTGATTTTCTTCTCGAAATATTTTAGAAGAACCACAATCAAGGATGCTACTTATAAAGATGGATTGGATGAAGTTCTTTTGATCGAAAGCACACCATAGAAGAGTAATTAGATCGAATGAAGAAGTTTCATGTCAAAATTCAATCGATGTAGATGAGCCCACATATGATCAAGTCAGGGAGAGCCAATTGATCGACTGTATCAACCAATCAAACATCCACCTCTTTCACCTTACGTCCAGATTGGGCACTTTCTTATTAGCATATATTAGACCGGACATGACATTAAATGCGCTTAAATCCACTCTAGGTGTTGTATTGTGCTTGCTGCTAATATTCATAGAATCCAACTGTAATACGATAGCTCTTTAGTATAAATCAAGTGAACTCTTTGAACAAGTAGTATCCCAAGTTTCTTGTAAATATTGGATTACATTATAATTTTCTCATGGCACACAAATGCATCTTAGGAAATAAGAATCATTTATATATGTTTTAATACAAACCCATTAGCAAACATTAGGAATCAGGAGTGGCTGAAGCACGCCCTCATGTTAGTAGAGACCTGTTCCCATCTAATTGGTGCAAGCTCCTCTGGGGTTTCCTTCTAAGTAGTGCTCAATTGTTTATGAATTGAAACCGACAATGATTTCAAAGATTATCAAAATTTATAAGACTTGCATTGACATCTTCTGTGGATAACTGTTCTCGGTGCTGATGCATTTGTGGCTTGATATGGATTTCTTCTATTGGTTCCTTATCATAATTTAGAACTTTTGTCTAGGTCGTGGTGGTGCTGTTGTGTTTGTAGTAGTTACTATTTTTCAACCCACTTGTCATTTTTGGGCTTTGATTACCTTATGGTCGAATATTTATTTTCTCTAGCTTTCTAATATTGACTCCGAGCAAAATCTGGATCTTTCTTTTGAAGTACTTTTTTACGTATGCTGTGGGGGTTTCCATACCTGCTTAAGTCCTCGCATGCTTAACACATGATGATTTATGTGACATGGTATTATGGTGCAAACTGAAGAGGTTGGGAACACCGTAAGCACATGCTAGGCAAGGGTGAGTTCAAACATGATTGATGGGCTAATTTTTAGACCCAAGTAAGCCATTGTTATGCTTTAAGATGGGTCATGCTTGGAGTGTATCCTATTATATCTCGTCCTCATTGTGTGGCCCCTTATCTTTTGCGTATAAATCTCACCCATGTGGATTTTTTTTTTTCTTTTTAATTTTTTGCTGATACATCCATGACTACATTATTAACCTCGCTTCTTGTTTTCAATATCTCTTAGCACTGATTACTCTACCTACACCCCTTATGGTGGTCCAATGCCTTCTAAAAAAATGGCATCTGGCCCTTGGAAAGGGATTGAAAATCAGGTTTTCCATTAGGCTGTGTTTGGTTACTGTTAAAACACTGGAAAGGAAAAGGAAGTGCAAGTTTTCATGCAAAATGGGTGTTCGGTTGATGTTAAAGTGTGGTCCCCAATAGAATATTTTGCCGTAGAAATCAATTTTCCGTCAAAAGTCCCCCAAAATTTTTTTTGCCAGACAATCAAACAGTAGCAAAAAATGCACTTTTTTTTTCTATCCTTTTTTTTTTTATCTGCTTTTGACCAAGTTCCTTTCCTGCAAAACTTTCATGGCAATCAAACACAGCCTTAGAGTTTTCCTTAGTTTCTTAGTTCTTCCTACTGCTCTTGATGAATTCACCTCACTTCTATTTCAATCTCTTCATATCCATCCTTGTATCTCCTCCACCTTTTAAATTTGAGTGTTTGTTGATGGTTACATTGGATCAATGCAGACAAAGTCGCTTGCCAGTGGACATTCTTCCACAACTTTATCGACAAAGTGTCCCTTGGATGTACAACGACCATGATCATGTGATTAGATGAGATCATTCCCTTTTATTTTGTCCTACTTTTATTCTCTTCTTGACCCATTATTCTCTTCCTCCTTCACCTTCCATTTCAAAATCTCACCCTTTGTTTTGCTGGAAATTCTCAATTATTTTTAGATTCAACTCAACTTGATCTGTCCATAGTTCTATTGCTTATTGCTGGATTTGTTTTTTTTGAGGAAACTTAATCCTGGATTTGTAGTTCGTCCTAATTGGAGTTTTGGCCCCTTTGTTTAAATTCGACTTTTGCTGCATTTTTATGATATTATTTGTGCAGATTTTTATAATTCGGATGGGAAGTTGTTCACATGAAAGAGTTGCATGCTATATTTAACTTCTTGCATAGTTTCAAGGGTTTGTAGATTGAATACCTTTAAATTTGATTACTGGTTTTGGAATTTCTGCATGCTAAATTTGAAGGTTAAAGTTAACTGCTTAATTAATTCATATGCTCGTTCATGCATCAAGTACTAGAAACTCATAGTTCATTCAGTGGTATGGTATAATTATAAATAAGATCTGTTACAGAGATTTTAGCTGAATTAGTTCAATTTTGTAAAAAACACGGTTGTCAAATATAGTGAATGGAGTGAGTGAATTCAAAATTTTGAACATAATGAAGTCTGGAATTGAGTGATTTAACCTTATCTTCTTTAACCTCGATTATTATACATTTATGTTAATGTTGTTTAACAGTTGGATGCTAAAAACCTTCTGTTAATACACTTTTGCAGGAACACATACATGCATTTACACATACGAATTTTACTGTTTTTCAAGTCGATATGTTCTAAATACTAATGATTCAATAAAATTTTGAAACCCCCCCAAATTCTTAAACAATAAAAATTTGGAACATTAGTAGGGCTCTTATTCAATAAAGTTTTTAAACTTGGTAGGGCTCTTATTTTCATAAAAATAGTCCAAAGATGACCAAGCTGGGAATATGTTTGATTTGGCACGCCAAAGTGCAATTTGTTTTGGGTTGGTTCTTAGGCCCATATGAACACATGTAGGGGAATGAACAAATTTAACACGATACAATGCATTATTTTTGAATTTCTCTCTTTCAACTTGAATAATTTCGATGCCGGCCCATCATTGATATTGTGTATTCGACGTGATGTCCTTTACTTTTACAATCAGCTATTTTTCTTTTTTGCTACTTTCAAATCAGCTATGTTCTCTGTCTGTTTATCATCCACCTGCTAAATTATCATAGCATCTACTGAGTTGGTTTCAGATTTGAAATTGGTGCCCCATAGTTCAACAGGCAAAAAACAAGTTTCAGAGGTCAAATTTTACTGAAAAAACTTAAATTAATTAATTGTTTCTCTGTTTGGTTATTAAATTTGAAGTTCCCTGTGTCATGTTAAGATAACTAGTGCATGCCCGTGCCTGTCGGCACTGTAGCGGATCGCCTTCGACGGCAACAAAACATTTTCGACGACAACACCGGCATTCATAGGGACACCCAAAATTTCAGCAGGCGGGTTTATAGCCGTTGATGCGAACAACGATCACGGGATGAACGGTCAGGTTTAGTGCAGTTTAAATGGGCCGGAATTTTAGGGATTTAGTGTAGTTTAAATGGGTCAGGATTTGAAACCAAGGGGGGGGAGTTGGTTGACGGGGAAATAGAGATCAAGTGTTGATTTTTGAACGAATGGTTAGATCTATTCGGTTCATTTTTGTCCAGTCAGTTTGTCCTAGTCAGCTTCCGTTTTGTCTAGTTAGCACAAAACCGCCATGCCATGTTATATAGATTATACAGACGGATGGTACGACACTCGATACTGAAGAGAGCCTTAAGCACATGTAGGGTGAATATGATTTGTAAATGTCAACTTTTTTTCTTCTTCTTTATTTGCTCCTGCAACCAGATCTTTCTTAAGCTTTCTTCCATCACAGGTTTCAAGTATACAATGCCAACTTTTTAATGTATTGTGATCTTGTTTGGCTTTTCATATTGTCTGTTAGCTAATATGTACTGGACTTTGCCTCTCAGAGTATGAAGATGCTGCATTGAAAACTCAAAGCAGCCTTGCTTTCTTGAACTTCGGCCAAAATGTCATATTTAGCACGGCTCTATCAACAGCAATGGTATTGTGTTCATATGGAATCATGCGTGGTTACTTGACAGTTGGCGATTTGGTAAATTCTTCTTTTATATTGTTTTCAATTTTGTGCACTGTATGTTTCTTCTGCACCTTTTTCTGTGCCTCCTTCATTCATAGATGGCATTAATTCTATGTGATATCTTTTGTTGAGAAGGATTTAGAGGACTAAAGGACATTATAATATCAATAATCTTAGTATTTGTACATTTCAAAATATTCTAAAAGGCTTTAAAATTGGGAAAAAAAAAAAGAAAATATCAGTGTTTGAAATGTGCTAGAAGAGATCCTTGAACTTAGTGTGGTTCATGGGTGATTTTGAACTGTGTTATTCCTTTTTTCCTATTGGTCATCATATAAAAGAACATGACTGTATTATATGCCATCTGCTTATTCATATCCTGTATTTCAATCAGTTCTTTAAATTGGCAGCCACTTACCTTATGAAGCCTCCATAGTGTTCTTGTGAAAGTAAGAATTTCATCTGCACAAGTCAATATTTAATTTATGAGGCCGTCAGTTACAATAATTTTTTTCAGATCACATGTTTCATTTATTTGCACAATTGGAACTTTTTATCCTCATTCTGGAAAATGCTGAAATTGCTCCAGGTTATGGTTAACGGACTTCTCTTCCAGCTTTCTCTACCTCTCAACTTCCTTGGGACTGTTTATCGTGAAACTAGGCAGAGCCTTATTGATATGCAGTCAATGTTTCAATTGCTTGAGGTAATTCTAAGTATTTTCTTGCTGTAGTAGAAGCCAAATTGCTAAGATATTTTTTAAATTCATGCAAGAAACTAAAACATTATGTGGTCATGGATGCCAGCAGTATAGTGCTATTTGCATTTTTTATACACATTTTTATGTGACCAACAGTGTTATAATCTAGGCTAATCTCAATTCAACAACATATGTACATGTTACTCCCAAATAGTGCTTTCCTGTTTATACTAATGTTTTTCTTGTTTTACTTCCAAGCATGCAATTCCCTATATCAAATCTTGCCTTCTGCCCTCTTATCTAGACTCTTTCCTAGTCTAGTGGAGCCTTGCTCACTGGTTGCATAAGCTTAAATTTTGTAACCAACTATATTGGTAGCCCTACCTACTAAGTAGCCAACCGACCTTTTAGGTTTCTTGGCATGCATTCTCCTCTCATGCCAAATTTTCTTGTTTAGGTTTTTAGCACCAACCTTAAGAGGGTTGATGTCAAACCTATGGTAGGTTAGAATATTCTTGTCAACATTCTCTATAGTTGTCGTTGGATATTGATGATGTATTAATTCAAAACTGATGACTCTTTGCTAGTCTAGTGGTGCCTTGCTCACTGGTTGCATAAGCTTAAATTGGGTAACCAACTATATTGGTAGCCCTACCAGCCAACTGACCTTTTAGGTTTCTTGGCATGCATTCTCCTCTCTTGCCAAATTTTCTTGTTTAGGTTTTTAGCACCAACCCTAAGAGGGTTGATGTCAGACCTACGATATGTTAGAATATTCTTGTCAATATTCTCTATAGTTGTCCTTGGATATTGATGATGTATTACTTCAAAACTGATGACTAAAGAGTGGGATGGTTTTGACTATAATTATGGTTGCGGTGTCATTCTAAGTTTTTTAGTGTCTTTATGTCATTAGAAACTAAGAAGTTAGAACACATGTTGCAGTCATCTTAAGGGCAGCAATGCCTTCCCCCAGATCCTAAAATCATGACACCATAGGATATCGGATTAAAAGGGTAACAAATGGTATCGAGTTTATTAAGTGCATTTTCATGGCACATTCGACTTGGTAGAGCTCATCAAATGATTTTTTCATCTTTATGTTTTTGTTTACACCCTTACTAACAGTGTCTTCTGATCCAAGTAATTGACCTCTTAGTGCTTCTTCTCTTAATGGATTTTGCAGGAGAGGCCTGAAGTCAGAGATGGGCCCAATGCAAAACCTTTAAGGTTGAGTGGAGGTTGCATCGAATTCAATGATGTACACTTTGGGTAAAAGTCGTTCTTTGCATTGGTATCCAATTACCATTTCATGTGAATCTTTACTTGCATAGCCTTTGTTAACTTATTGAATAGTCTAGATTGTCATTTATCTTAAATTCATGTCATATCTAACATACTTGTCACATGGTTTAACATAAGCAACCAGCATTGTTCGTCTATTTGGGGTATGGATTGTCTCTTAATCATTGGTTGTATTGCTTCACTTAACTCTTTGGCGGCTGATAATTTTTCGGCTGAGATAAATGCGGGTCTCTACATCAGATCTTGCCTTCTACCCTCTTTCTCTATATTTTTTCCTAGTCTAGGGGAACCTTGGTGGGTTGCGTCCGTGTTGCATGGGCCTGAAGAGTGTAATAACAAATGAGGTAGTTCTTCCTATTCACCAGCTGCCATCTTACTATGTCTCTCACCAACTGCCATCTTGGTTTCTTGGCCTGCCCCTCTTGCCAAGCTGCCTTGGTCAAGCTTCTTGCACCAATTATACAGGTTTGATGTTAACTAGTGTTGTGCTCCATAGTTGACCTCATCGTAAATTATGGCCTAGCCATTGATTCCTATTCTTATGTATACCCAAATCATATCCATAACCAACTACCTTATCTTTTTGGTTGGTTTTATGGATCCTCTATCCTCAATTCCTATTTAAGAGCTAGTTCCATTGTCAGTTTTGAACTTTCTGGAATTCTTTCTGACAAATCTCATGTAGGTACCTGATGACTTTTTTCCTCTTACCAACACTCCAACTGCAATCCAGTTCATCACCTTATAAGGGCCTAATAAAACCATTTCAGATACCCATACCATCATGCTAGGTTCTCCACCTCTTTATCGTGAATTGCAACTTGATTTCCTCTAGTATACGCATTTCTGACCTATTTACATGATTCGACCTTTGCTCTGTTTGTAATCTAGCATTCAGACTCACTATGTAAGAACTTCTCATGCATAATGTAAAGCATGACATATTACCTTTCTAACAAACAATTGCTGACTAAACTTATAATGATTCTGGGATGTATTGATAATGTAGTGAACTCAAGAAGAATTCTTGCTCATTCTATTATCACTTGATTTTCAAAGTTATATACTTCTGTGCAAAATCAACATCCTGGAATAGCTACCAATATATTGCCCAGTGACATGTTCACTTGAAGAACCATTATCCACAATGTTTGTATATTGTTAAGACATTGTAATGATCTTGTAATTTAAACTCTTAAAGTTTTCATGATTTTGTCTATCATTAAATATTGGAGGTTGGTAAACAAGTATGTTTTATAATCTCTCGTTTAGAAGTATTTTGTGCACTGCATCATGATATTGTCCTAGAAAAACGATATCAAACTTTCTTTTTAAAATTCTCATACCAACTAATAGGTTCTAAAGTAGTCCTTTTCTTTGGCAAGGTAGTAACATATACATTTTTTATGGGTATGGCAATTGTAGGGAGGGAGATGAGGGGTTGTGGTGGGGGTGCTGGTTGGGAGGTAGGAGGAGAGAGAGGAGGGGGAAGGGGGGGGGGGGGGAGTGTTCAACTACTTTGACTATTGTTTGATAAGTTTCTTTTCTTTACAGTTAAAGGTAGGTTTCATATTATCCATTGATGATATTGCTGCATCTTTATAAAAATACAGATATGCGGTGTAAACAATAAAGAAGGATGAGATTTTTGATATATCACACCATTATTCACCAAATACCTTTTGGTGTAAGAATTTTAAAGATTATAATTTATAAGTATGGGACTTGTTGGAAAGCCTTTCTTATATTTCTCCGTATTTTTTGAAGGATAAATGGGAGTGCAGTTGCTCAAACTCTCTTTTTTTGTGCATCTAAACTTATTTAATCCCGAGGGCAACTTTCACTTGTCAACAAGTTATTGTGTCCTTTTAGCTGATTGTGAAAATTTAAAAAGGTTAGGGGCAACATAAATCCCTAGATATACTACTGCTGCTATGTGATATGCAAGCATGATCCTCATCTTCTGGTGTATGCCTTACTAATCCTTTGCAAAATATACTTTCATGAGCTAAATATTCTAGTCAAAAGGAATCCTGAATTTTGCAATGGTGAGTGTACATGATCTTCTGTGCTTATACTCTCTATTGGAAATCTTTTAAAGGAAAAATGATGCGTGAGAGCGAAAAACTTCAAGAAAAATTTGAATTAACGGTGGTTGGATTCTAATGTTGGGTGCATAAAAATCTATTCTCCACTCATAAGTCATAAGGCTAGTACTGCATAAGAAAAGCACCAAAGATGTAAAGCACCTATGCCAAGTAGGGGTGGCAATGGGTCGGGTCGGGTTGAGACATAGGTATAAGGGCAAAACACCCAACCTGAACCCTACCCGTTTAATAAACAGGTCAAAAACTTAAACCCAAACCCGACGAGCCTAATAAATGGGTTGAGCAGACCCGACCCGTTTACTAAACGGGTCAGGTCGGGTTGGCTCGGGTTGGGTCAACAGAACCCATGTAAACCTGTCGGGTTGGGTCAAGACAGGTCGGATTAGACCGGGTTTTATTGGGTTGCGTCGGGTTGGCTCGGGTCGGGTTGACACAACCCATTTGGTAAACGGGTCAGGTTGGGTCAATCGGGTTATAAGTACAAACCCGAACCCGACCCATTAAACAAACGGGTCAATCGGGTCGACCCGTTTATGACCCGAACCCGTTTAGGCCAAACCCAAACCCGCTAACTTCGGGTCGGGTTCGGGTCGAGTCAAGGATTGCCACCCCTAATGCCAAGGTCATACGATTGTAATTTAAATATCTAGTGTGAAGAACAAAAGGACAAAGACCATGGGCAATGATCAGATTTAGATCTTTAATTAGATATGCAAAAAGTTAGGAACAATGTACTCCAATAGAAGTTAAACTGATAAGCTAAACAAATCGAGTAGCTTGAGTTTCCTAAAATAGTAGGGCCATTTGCCATTTTGGTTTCGAGTGTCAAAATGCGCAAGAATTTTCTTATATAGTGTAGTTGTTGTGTGTGGGTTCTGCTTGCCTTTTCGATTGACTTGCAAGAAGACCGAGGCTTTCTATGAGCCAAGGTCCCTTCGACGTTCAAGTTAGATGAGAAGTAAGGAGAACTAGCAGTTAGAGTGTAGGTGTTGCCGATTGCATACCTGTCCCTTTAGAGAGGGCGTATATTTGTAGTTGAGGGTGATTTGGGCGGTTCCGCGGATCTCGGCCGTAATGTCGTAATTGACTTTTGATCACGGAGATGGCGCAAGGTGGTTATGAACGATTCCATCGTGTGCTACGATAGGAAGTAGTGATTACTCCTTGCCAAGTAGGGTTTGTAACAGATGTCGCGAATGCAGGCTTACTCAGGCTAGTAGATTCGCTTGTAATATGGCTCAACCTTTTCAGGCCAGGCATGGCTCATGCAGCATGCAATCATCTATGGTCGATCTTCCTTACTTGTCAGTGGGGCCTGGGGTTGCCCCAAAGGGGCAGTAATATAAACCGAGAAAACACTCAGATGCCTAACAGTGAAAATCGGTTAAGACTCGTGGAGTCCAAGTTAGAACATAAACTTTTAGGTGATTTTAAGATGAAAAATAAGCAATGATGCATATACCAAAACCAGATTTTACCTAGCCCTCTGGAGAAGGTGTATATTTCTAGTAAAGGGTGATCCTGGTCGGTTCCGCGGATCTCAACTGTAATGCTGTAATTGCCTTTCGATCTCGGAGATGGCGCGGGGTGGTTATGATCGATTCCATCGTGTGCCATGATAGGAAGTAGCGATTACTCCTTGCCAAGTAGGGTTCATAACGGACGCCTCGAATGCAGGTTTACCCAGGCTAGCAGATCCGCTCGGGATAGGGATCAGTCTCCTCAGGGTCAGGTCTGGCTCATGCAGCACGCAGTCATCTATGGTTGATCTTCCTTACTGGAGGGAAGGCAACCAGTTCAGGTTGTCAGTGGGGCCGGGGTTGTCTCAAAGGGGTAGGCGGTAAGGATGCCTTCGATAAGCCCGAGTAAACGAGTACTCATGACTGTGACGTACTCGAGCTCAACGCGTAGTCAGGTAGTCGTGATTGCAACCTACTCAGATCCACCGAGTAGTCGGGTGGTCATGACGGTGGCCTACTCGGGTTCACCGACATACCCAGGAGTTGTTGTCCTTGTGATTAGCCAGGAGTGATCGGGTACTTGGGTGACGCTACCATGAGTACTCGGAGCGTTGTTAGGTGGAGGACCGAGTAGTTGGATACTTGAGTCCGTCCGCTCCGTTCTGTGCTTCGGACGGGTTCCACATGTCACCGTCTGGTTGGCTAGTGGAAATACCCACTTATAGCTGTATGAGCAAATTTGTGTTTACTCAAGTACAAATTTCAATTTAGACTCGCTACGAGGGAGCAAAATACAAGTATATCAAGAGATTGTGGGGAGATCCGTTTGTGATTTGTTGATACTCGATTTCGAAGTACAAAGATTACAACAAGTTTAAAAAGATGAAAGGTGAAGAGCTTTGCGGTGCTTGATCCTTCCGTGCTTTACGCATGATCGACCAGGGACTTTACTTTACTCTTCTTATTTCTTCACTTGTTCTTCGCTTGTTCTTCGATTTTCCTGTCTTGAATCTTTTCCTTTGTTCAACCTTCGATCTTCTTTGATTTTCGATCTTCCTCTTCATTCTTCGATCTTCTTCCTCGATCTTTGTTCTTCTTTGATTTGCTTCGAGCTTCATTGCTTCTTCTCCGGACTTTCTTGGAGCTTTGAAGTATCTTGAGCGGTAGCTTTGTTGGTTCTTCTTCTATATGGAAGATCCAACCTTGTATATTCTTCTTGTATATCAAAGATGTCACCCTATTTTCTTTCTTTTCCCCTCCTTTTATAAGGGTCGAGGTAGTTATCGTAGGCAATCATGTGGTTGAAATAACTATCCGGGTGGTTTCTTTAACTGTCATGGATGGTTAGAACTACCCAAGTGGTTTTCATAACTCCCTAGGATTGTTGAAATAACTGACAGGTGGTTTTCATTACTCTCACTGGTGGTTATCCATTTGTATTTCAAGCTTCTCCCTCCATTTTTTTTAGGATAGAGGTAGTTATAAAATTTGATTTCAAATGAACCGGTCTAGCTTGATCGACTTGCGACTCCATTCGAACGGTTGTCGAACCTGAGTTAACTCACTACGAATTGAATCCGACGGTGTTGACTCATGATCCGGTCTCTTTCTTGACTTGATGGATCGAATGAGCCGTTGGACCCATTCTTGCACCTAGGTTAGTCTTCAGCCTTGTATATCAATTTATTGAAGATTGCTTTTGGATGTGGGGATGGGTTATTTTCCTTTCTCCATCTTTCATACTTAATCAATTTTTCGTCCCATATTCTTTTCGTAAACTGGTCCTGATACTTGGCTTAGCTAGCCTCGATGCCTTAGAATGGCCTTCCGGGCTTGGAAAATTTTCAAGTCTATTGGCTTCATGGTTTTCCAGACGTAGAATATTTTCAAGTCTGTTAGATACGTAGTCTTCAGACTTAGAATATTTCAAGTCCATCAGGCTTATGGTCATCCAGACTTAGAAAAAAAAATTCTTCTTTCTTTTCCTTCTTTTTCTTTCTTGTCCTCTTTTCTTCTTTGGCCGACCCTGAGGTAGGGCTTGGCTAGCCTTGGGGTCAGGCTTGGCCGGCCTTGGGTTGGGTTTTGATTCTTTTTTCTTTCTTCTTGCTTTCTTTCCTTTCTTTCTTACTTTCTTTCTAGTCCTCCAGACTTAGAATATTTTCAAGTCTTGTCAGGCTCGTGGTTTTCCAGACATAGAATATCTTCAAATCTGTTAGGAACATAGTTTTCCGGACTTAATATATTTTCAAGCTTGTTAAACACCCGACTTGGAATATTTTCAAGCCTGTTAGACACATGCTCCTCCAGACTTAGATTATTTTCAATTTTGTCTGACTCATGGTCTCCCAGACTTAGAATATTTTCAAGTATGTTGGACACATGGTCTTCCAGACTTAGAATATTTTCAAGCCTGTCAGACCTATGGTCTTCCAGACTCAGAATATTTTCAAGCCTGTCAGACATATGGTCTTCCTTGGCTTAAGATGCCTTTAAATTTTTCAGATACATGGTCTTCTAGATTTGCAAAAATTTTCTTTCTTTTCTCTCTTCTTTTTCTTTCTTTCTTTTATTTCTTTCTCTTCCTTTTTTTCTCCTCTTTTTTTCTTTTCTTTATTTATCTTCCTTTGTTTCTTTTCTTCCTCTCCTCTTTCCTCTAGCCAGGGCTGGCCAGGGCTCTGATCAAGGCCGTCCAGAGCTTTAGTTAGGGCCGACCAGGCTCCCTCCTTTTTTCTTTCTTTCTAATTGGCTCCGGGGGGGTTTCCAGACGTAGTAGATTTTCAAGTCTTCGAGACTTGGCCGAATTTTGGGTCTTCCAGACTTGGTCAAATTTTCAAGTCTTCCATACTTAGCAAAAAATTGGAGCCTTTTAGACTTAGAAAACTTTTAGTGCCTACAATAACCTTAATAATTACTAAGATAATTGAGTGTTCATAATATGTTTGTTCGGCATCTATATCAACAAAACTTTCTTGAGTGTATACAACTAGAAACTCATCACATTGGCCCTATGCCCCCCCATGGTAGAAATTGTCGCCTAGGTGCCACCTAGGACTTTCTAGGAACTAACAGCATAGGCATTGCTCTAGTTGGATAGTAAAGCTTAGAATGAATGAAAAGACATTCACTAAATTTGCTTTAAAGGATAATCAATTTTATTCAGGTGTTTGCAATTGAAGTTGCTGAACAAATGCTGCAAAATAAACGGGTGGGTGTTCAAGATAAGATGCATGACCCTAGAACTATTGCAGGCTCACGAGTTTTAGCTCTAGAAGGATGTCTTCATTGGCTATAATAATTTGCATTCAAGTATCCCCCACTATCTGAACTTGCTAAATTGAAAAATCAAGGATAATAGGATCCTCCACGACTGTTGATGTTGGCTCCGGGAACTCACATCACAAGATATCTTCCGAAAGTAAGTACACATCCGTGACTTTAGTCACAAGTTCCTCTTCGGTATTCTCCAAGAACATCTCCCTCGACTTGCATAGGAATTATTCCTTGATAATTGGCGTTGACTCTAGGAACCTCTCATGGTATGAGACACTACAATTTCTTGATTACCATCATGGGTTCCTCCTCGGGCTCTCCCAAGAATATCTTCTCTCCATGTTTTTCATCTGGAACATCGCAGACTTGATCCATTGGTTTTTTTTATTTTATTTTGCTTCTCGATGGGCTCTTTCAAGAATTTCGCATGCAGATCAACTTGGAGCTTTCTCTGACTTCCTCAGTAGGAACTTTTAGTTCTTCCATGGGTATGTATCTGGACTCCTTGTCAAAGAGCGAAGGTGAACTCCAAGCGATATTGGAGACTCCCTCGGGGTGTGTCCATAAAATGGATTATTTGCCTTCCTCAGAACTCCCTTCCGACGAATTCATGGGCCTAGATATGTGGCATATAACATATGTGATGCTCCGGGCCCCACCCTTTCACGCTTCAATTTTTCGATCTCTCATCGAAAATGATCCATCTAAACTTGGAGGTTGAAAATTTCACTCTTGCATGAGTTGCTCTATCTGATTCCACAGCTCTACCATTTCTTTGATTAGGGATCAGACTACGTGATTCTTCCATCAATCTTCAGTATACATTTTGGCCTTCCCAGCATGGAATTAGGACCTTCTTCTTACTAGACCGAGAAAAAGGATGCCTATGGTATATAATAATGTAGGGTTTACTATACTCTGATACCAATGAGCAGGCTTTCAAGAACAATACTCTTTAACACTCAAGAAAGAGCAAACAAGAGAGAAAAAGAGAGTAAAAGAAGGCTTAAACAATCTATTCTTAAGATAAAATCAGCAGAAGCATAGTCCTTTTATTTTATTTTTGTGTGTTTTCCTATAGGATAACCTGTCTCAAATTAAAAAAAAGCAAGGATCAATGCTAAAAACCCAATGGTCACTACAGAGGAATATGACTTGCACACATTTCTTCTAAGCTTGTGCGCAGATTTCTCAAGCAATTTGTGCACATTTAAATAAAGGTAAAAGAGAAGAATCCCAATGGGAATAGGCATTACCTTTAATCAACCGTCAATCCTGAGTTTTTCGCTTGATACTAGGTCTACGATGGCCTAAAAACATGGCTTTGGAGAAGTCTTGGTTCACATGAACGAACATCCTTCTCAGTGCGAGTGAGGGCCCTCGGGTAGGGGTGCACAGAAAACCGGTGGAACCAGAGAACCAAGCTGTATCGGTTTGGACCGTACGGTTTGGTTCGGTTTCATGCAGGATCGATTCAGTTCTGGTTCCCAAAGTGCAGAACCGTTAGGACCGGTTTGGTTCCCAGTTTAGGGTGCTAGATACTCGAATCGGATCCGGAACCGAAACCGAAACCGAAACCGGAACCGTTATTGTATAGTGTGCATAATGCATTCACGAGTCGGGTTCATTGGTCCAATACGGATGATGGATTGTATATGCATAATGCATTCGGTTGGGTCTATTTTTGTCAAGGCAAATTAGTGAATGTGCTTGTGAGCCGTGCTATTCGGTTTGGCATGTTAGATATCATGAAGTTGTTGCAACGTATTAAATTATCAATTGCCTAAAGGAACCCTATGCACACGTGCGCATCTATGCAAACTTTATAACCATTGGAAATGAACCGAACCACTTTTGTATGGTTCGGTTCGGTCCCATGCTCCCAACGGTCCGGTTCCAGTTCCAAATTTATGAGAACCGTTGGGATCGGTTCGGTTCTCAGTTCATCCCGGAACCAGACCGAACTGAATCGTGTTCACCCCTACCCTCGGGGAGAAGAGGCATCCCTCTCCTTGTGGATTTTATTGGCTAGCCCTATTGATACTTTTTTTCTTCTCCCTCCTTAACAGCTAGTTAAAGTGTTTTATATTAAATCAAAAAGGACTAATATAACCCCAAAATTTCCCTTCTAATTTATCTCCATCCAGAGTAATATAACCCCAAATTTTTCGATATTATTAATATGCCCCATATTTTATTTGGAAAATTTTGAGGAGTCCAAAAAATAACAATAAAATAAAACATTTATAATAAACAAAAATACCCAAAACGATATCCTAATGACACCTTATGGGCCTCCTATTCAAAATTTGTTCTACCACATGATTCTTCAAAATTAGTAGGTGCTCTTGCATCACAATACTAAACCTCTGCCATGATCACGAAAATGACAACGATGAGCATTATCATTGTCACAACAATAAAAAACACCGTTAACCACTCATTTGTGAGTATTTCATAACAAGTATGTGTTTATGAATTCATGAAATTGTTGAATTTTAAATCATTTATAGAGAATATTGAATTTTCTTGGATGATTTGGATAATCATTTGGTGGGATCCCATGTAATAGACTGAAGCTCATATCCAATCCATTTGCATACAAATTCCTGCTAGGTCTCATTGCACACTAGACGCCATCTAATTGATGAATAAAGCTCAAATCTAGATCATAGAGATTGAAATATCTTTGCTGAAGTCTGATCTGTCCTTAGCATTTTAGGAGAATCCATCTACCCTTGTAAATCACAGATTCTTCTGTTTGATTTAAACCAAGCAATTTAGCAATCGAGCAGCATGTAGTTTTAATTGGACTTATGTCACTTATCTATTAAAATTGTAACACACCTAACGATCAAGGGCATTGACGCACCTTATCTGGCCTCAAGCCTAAGGAAAAGTAATTGTGATGATGTATGTGTTTGATACTGCATGAGAGAGAGTTTCTTTGCTCCACACGTATTGTGTCGTGCTCCCTAGTGAAAGATATAAGGGGAAGTTAAGAGAGGATTATGGCACTTAGGGAGGGGGATGGGTTGTAGGTGTATAAATGGCAAGTATTGATTTGACTAGGGCATTAACAAATTATTTGTTGGCTAGGCTTGATGAGAATGTCAATGAGGATGATGGTGGCATGGTCAATGTTTGTAGATTTCCGTTTACTTAAAGCCCTTTTGAGGCTTGTTATGTTTATGATTTTAATTCTCACGGCCTTGTAGAGTTGCACTTGTTTATGACTTTGACAAGTAAATAGTAAGTGTAAAGTGCTAATTAGTTAGTATTACACCAAGTAAAGTTTAAGAAATCATTCGAGTGTTTGAACTTAAGTTTGTTGATTTTAGTAATGCTTGAGCATTGAAATCTGAATATAGTTCATAGTTTTCAGTAAATTACCTTTCTGAAATAACATCTTAAAATATCATAGCCCTGCCAAGTTGACTGTTGAAATGATTAAAATTTGGACACTGAGTTGAGTAAGGTGAGTCACATCTTTCTCTAACAATGGTTATAGGGTTTGGAGGGTGTGCATTTTTGGGCACAAGAGCTTCAATTAGATTAATGCTTGAGGCTATGCACGCTTCTCATTCTACTTCTTCCACAGAAGAGGTAATGCATGAAAAATCAGCCACAGTAATTTCTTGCTATAGAACAAAAACATTAATCCACATGATTTTTTTATTAATTGGCTTTGTTTAAATAAACGCAGTTTACCACAAGCAGTGACATATAAGCTTACAGTTTAACACAAGCAGTGACATAAGCTTTCTTGGCATTGATTCCTATAGAAGGGGTAAAATCTAATGCAAGAGAAGCTAATTCCAACCTCTTTGTAGCTTTTTGCCAGGTTTCTTTAGATTGTTCCCTTCCCTTTTGATCTTTGAAAATAAATCTAATACATTTAACTAAATCTGATTCACTTTCCCTGTAAGAATTTCCTTTCATTGTACATGATCATAATATCTTGCTCATTGGACTCCCTAAAATATATTTTGTTGTTCTTATCAAAGTTTTTGCACCTACCCTTTGCTACTTACCCCATATGCACTTTAACATTCATGTCTATCATGCTTATCAACCACATCATTCCTAACGAATATTGAATAACTTGATGAATTACAGAAGCATAAAGAATGAGCCACATTGCCTGCTAATCAGTGGTTAGTTTTGCAGACCTGCAAGTTTCCTCGTAAATGGAAAAACATCATCAAATAATTTCTGATCATTTCCCTCCCAAGTATCATTTGCACATCTTTTTTCTGGTGCTTCAACTTGAACTCAACGCCTACAAAACTGTGCTATTGTTGGTGTAAGTTGAACATGCCCGAACGAACTTAACCTGACTTTTCCTCTGTGGGTCCTACTCCCAAACTTTCTTTGGAGTACCCAACACACCAATATTCTTATTTCTACTTCACTCAGTTAGGCTCTTGACACTCTTAAACCCATCAAAGGGCAAGACAATTCTTTTAACCATTCAATAGTATTTCTTCAGAGTTTGATAGGTATTTTATAATAGCATAACTATTCCTGCAACTAGTCACCATTCTTTATTTAATAGACACATTGTCTTCTTTATACTATTGTGTTACAGCACCAAGGTAGCACAAGCAATCTTTTTGGGAATGTCTTGTTTCTCTTTATTTTCTGCATCTGCTCTGATAGTCCTCTTTATTGTAAGAACCTGCTCAATTGGACAAGGAAATATAGAAGAAATCGCATGACAAAGAATCCGATATTGTACCTTACATCTTGGTATGGATTGCTATAAGATGAATGATTCTTTCCTGTTTTATATCATCTAATTCATCTTAACTTTCTCATAATAGCCTAGATAGCTGCATCCTTGGTCTGCGATTAGATGCCTATAAGGTAACACAGTGGATAAAAGCAAAGACTATATGAAGGATTTTTTTTTTCCCTTTGCAGTATGGATCTTTAGCTGGTATATGTATCAAAGGTATTGGAAATACCCCCACATTGTTGGACTGCCATATGTCCTTGTTAGTTTAGTTATAGAAACTGATGAGTGTACTTAAAGTAGAGGAAAAAGCATGCTTATGTGCCCAACCTTCGCTAAACTTGCATATCTTTAGTCATATGCTAAATCATGTTCTAGTAACAACTTTTTAGTACTAATGTGTAATGTCACATATAGTGGTGGCATGGTGCCAGTCTTGTATATACTCTTATCCCTCATCCTCTTTCCTTCTTTAAGTTTCCCAACTTTTCATTTAATCCAAATTTGAACTTTTTGCACTCTACAGAGCAGTTCAAGTTTGACACATGGCTAAACTTGAACTATCAATCATAACCAGCTGGCAATAGGCCATATAATAGGGCTGGCTTTGTAAATCCTTTTCTGTAACTAGTTTCTGACACTATCTTCATTAAATCCTCCCCAAATGTTTTCTGAGGTATTTCCTTCCATAAAATATATGAAGAACAGTAATGAAAGGAGGAAGGAAAGTTTTTTTTCTTCTCTCTATTTTTTTTTTTATTTGTAGGAAAATAAGTGTTCCTTAAAATCTGCGATTATGGTGAGTACAAAGGCCATAAGTGAAGACTTGGGTTGCTTGGTTAATGCTCGAAAGACTAGACCAGCTGATGGGGACATCGAGCAGCGCCCCTGGCGCGTGTACCAGCGCAGGAGGCGCCACCTGAGCTTATGGCTCTGATCGGACAGTCAGCACCATCGTGGATGTTTGCATTTGTTTTATTTTCTGCATTATGTTATTTAGTCCCACCTCGACTTTCAGGGGTTTTCATTTGTTATCGCAGGCCTTTATATAGGCCTGCCCATGGAACCTGTAATGGCATTGATTGAATGAATAAAATTCTCGTTTTCCTCCACTTGTGTGTTGAGAGAACCAGGGTGAGGCGTGTGAAACCTCAAACCCAAACCCTAGGTGTGTGAAACCCTAGGTTCAGATTAGGCGTGTGAAACCCTAATCTGAAACCCTAATTTGTTTTCTATTTTCCCCTAGCCCAGCCGCCGACCCTCTCCCTCCTCTCCTCTTCTCTCACCCGGCCGACCCACCCAGGCACCGAAACCCCCATCCCTCTCTCTCCCCGCGAGCCTCTCTCCCTCCCCACCCCTGTCCATGCCTCTGCCCGACCCCGGCTAACCCTCCCCACCCGGTCCCCCTCCGCTCCCCTCTTACTGCTGCTGCCTACCCGGCCCCAGGCCCACCCGATCCCCCCTCCTCCCCTCCCCTCTTGCTGCTGCTGCCTACCCGACCCCAGGCCCCACCCGATCCCCCTCCTCTCCCCCCCACCGGCTAGCCGCCCGACCCCGATCACCAGCCACCCGAGCCCCCCCCCTCCATCCTCCCCCATCCGGCCCGGCCCCGACCTCTCAAACCCCTCCCTCATCCCCATCCGGCCCAGCCCCCAGCCATCCGAACCCCTCCCTCATTCCCCATCCGGCCCGTCCCGAAACCCTTATCCCCACCCCTTCCCACAGCACACCCGAACCCCCCCCCCCCCCCCCCTCTCATCGCCCCGGCATACTCACAAAGTTGACCCCGACGGGGACCATGGCATGATCGAAGACGAAGAAGGGTGCCTCGACATCAACTCCCTTTTCCTCAACTCGGAAGAGAGCGTGGAGGAGTCTGTGAAGGGTGCCTCGACATCAACTCCCCCCTTCCTTGACTCGGAAGGAGAGAGCGTGGAGGAGTCTGTGCCTGCGCCGCCATCAGCACTTCATCAGTAAGGGTTTCCCTACTCAATCAGGTATCATCGTGTTTCACCTATCGGATCTCTGGTATATTATCATTGCCAACTGCTGCCCCTGTTGTGAGGTTGAGTGTCCACCTGCCTGTTAAGTTCATTAGTATTTGATATTGCGGGGCGGACTCGTGCAGTTTAATTTAAGCATTATTTATTGTAATTCTTAGAACTGAGATCGGATTGCCTGATGCGAGTAGTTTCTGTTAAAACCCATTATTCCCTGCTGATGGTTTGAATAAACTTCCTACCTGAGACTTTTAATTCGTAGCGAAACATTGCTAGGACAATTAAACTACTGATTTCCTGCCCACCCGCATTTGTTTCGCATCACCAGCGCTTAGTGCTTGTTTACCTATGCAGCTCTTGTTGACTGCTGTTTCTATTGCATCTCTTGTAGGCATTCTTCTACTCCATATTATTTCTTCTATCATACATTTTTTCAATGTTTTCTTTTTTTTTCAGATATTTAACAGAAAGAAAGATTCTTGATGGAGTATCTTTTGTTGTATCAGCAGGAAGTAGCGTAGCTATAGTTGGAACCAGTGGCAGTGGTGAGCTATTCTTGTTGCAACTTACGTAGATAGAGTAGCACATTACTTTTTGTAGATTTATGTAATCTTAAGTTCTTAACTTCCATTATATATATATATATATATATATATATATATATATATATATATATATATATATATATATATATATATATATATATATATAGGGGCATGCTATAATGCGGCATGTGGTATGTGCGGCACCGCACCGCAGCCGTCTGATGCACGCGCTGCGTGCATCGCATGCACGCAGCGGTGCATCAGACGGCTGCGGTGAGGTGCCGCACTTACCGCATGCCGCATTATAGCATCTCTCTCTCTCTCTCTCTCTATATATATATATATATATATATATATTGTGAATTAAATGTTTTGGATGTTATTGGAATCAGACTGAGATTATTGTAATGAGCAAGTTTCCAGAACATCCTCTTATCTTGGACTTCTGAAGTAACTGGTGCTTAGTAACTTCTCTCTTGAAAAACTTCATGTCATAATTCATGCCAGGTTCAGGACTGAGCTCTTGGATAAGGGAGAGATAGCCCTTCTAGTTTTGAGAATAAATCGATGCACCTCTTTTACTTTCATAACCACCTCATGATATCACCTTTCTATAACTATCCATGTTTATGGTTCTCTTGGCATACTGTGTGTTTGTGGGTCGTTTGAAAATTGAAATCTTCATAAATTTGGACTCACGTGATGCTGAAACTGTTATGAGCATTTCCCACACACATATATTTTACTTTTATGTGCATTGTATATTGCATTTTTTTTACTGCATCTCCCCCCCCCCCCCCCCCCCCCCACACACACACACAACACACACACACACACTAAGTTTCATAAGGTTTGTTGGGAAAGTGACTTAAAACTTTTACCAAATTTCTAGAGCAGTCACACTTTGACCACAATCAATGTTAGATGGTAATAGTTAGGAAAACCAATATAGTGACAATCCTTATTAGAACATGGGCCTTATGTATTTGCAGTTCTCTTTTTGCAGTGCATACAGAATGGTTCATAAGGGAAATATTTTGTAAATATTAAGGGCATGATATCTGTCAGAAATCCATCAAGAAGGTGTACCTGTTTGAAGCAGTATAATATATTTTTAACTCATTGTGAGTATGAAGTTTACTTATAAGACCAACATCAATGAAGGTGGTGCTTAGTCTACGTGCAAAGAGAGGAAGAAAGACTACATGAGCAAAACAATCATTGTTATAGAGAAGTCTAATCATTTACGCTAGGGCATATTGGAGAAACTGTGCATGCCTTGTCTGAAAGGGCAAGCCTCATACAGAGAAAACCATATGTCTGAAAGGGCAAGAGTATTATACGGCAAAAACCAGGCGCAATTAATGTTGGTAGATATCTATGAGGTCCACACACATCATGACACTCTTAGGTAGGATTACAAATGAGATTCTGCTTTTTTTTTTTAATGTTTTGATCTATATTTTAATAGAGCACATGTACTAAGAGCCATTTTCTGCAGTTTAAATGTAATGCACCAAGATGATTTTTGAGAGAATCAAACTTAAAAATCATCACAAATTCATAAATTATTTAGACATTTCAGATTTATCTTCATGTTATGTTTGTAATTTTATCAGGCTACATGGAAATCTGTTTTGTCTAATATCTAGCAAATTTCATAAATGATCCTAGCAGTTTTTGGAATTGTTCAAAATTTTGCAGGATTCTGCCACATAATTTGTTTGTTTCTTTTTGTTTTTTATTAATCTTCTTGATCTTTAAATGTTCCTATACCCTTTTTGTTTTTGTTTATTTTGCTGAACTACAATTATTCCCCCTTACTGAATCAACCATGAATCTCAAGCTCGTGAATATGCTTGTAAAATTAGTATCATTAGATTATATCAAATTTCCTGAAATTACCCACAATCTGGTGGTGTTTGATATTCTGACATTTGCATGCAGGTAAGTCAACCATACTTAGACTGCTTTACAGGTTTTTTGACTGCGATTCTGGATCGGTAAGAATCTGAAAGCCTTATGTTCCCCTGTTTGTAGTAAGATATTGTTTTTCCCAGTTTTCATATGTTTCATCTAACCAATGAATGAATTTCTTTCTTGTTTTTGTTCTGAGTAAATTTACTTGACTTTGCGTTTTTATTATTTGATGTCATTATGCTAGCAATTGTGAGAATTCATACTTTCTTTATTATCAAATTGCTATTTAATAGTGTAACAATGATAACAGCTACCTTTTTCGAGTTTCTGACCTAAAGTAAATTGTTTTGTTTATGAAAATTTCAAGTCTTTATGTCACCTTGTTTTTTATGCATACTGCCCATTACGAACTATAGGGAATCACACATTGGAGCAGACGTTCACTGAAGTAATTAATTTATGTTATGACTTGCAGGTGTTTCTTGCGAAATATTTTTATATCTAGTTTACCTCAAAGCCCCTTAATGACAATTTTGATATTGATCATATTTATACTCAGAACCAGTACCAGAGATGTTGTTTGCTTGGTTATCTCTCAATTATTCATTGTATTACATGAGCATTCGTAGTTATATAAATTTCTATCAGTGCTGATTCAAGTAGTAGTAATTTTGATTGATTGGTTTAAAGCCTGCCAATCTGACAAAACTGATGGACATTTTTTGGTCAGTATATATTTATGTAGAAGTTTTAAAAGAATAAGATCCGAATTAGTTTATTTTTAGTATTACTGGTGTACACATTCTAGTTGTTAGTATTACTATTGTATACATTCAAGAAAGTAGAATCTCTAGACTCACTGATGGTGGTGTTATCAATTCCACTAACCTTGGAATTGATAAAAAGGAATCTAAAAGCATAGCAATGGTGGGTGTCCAGGAGAAAAATGACCAACACCCTTTGAAAGGTGAGACTCGCCGGAGGGGAGCTGTCGCCGTACGCATTGGCCTTCTTCTTCGTTGCCGGGGAGCTGAGCCTGCGGCAGTGACCTACAAGACATTAGAGATAGGTCAGGGATGGCTCCCTTCCAGAACATGGACCCTCCGATGCCTAAATCAATGTCGATGCAGTGAATAGCGTGAGAGAGTAGTAGAGGAGAGAGAGAGTTAGAGTTGTGAAGACTTACTAGGTTCCAACCCTTTAAACCGTGCCCTAAGTGGGCTTTTATAGGAGCTCAGGGGGTGGGGATGTCTACACATGCCTGACCTTGTGGCTGTCAGATGACGACAACCGGTTGGGGCAAACAACCGGTTCCTTTCCCAGATGGCCACTATTCAGGAATTAGGAGCATCATGTCGCGTCGCAGAGATGACATGCTCTTCAGGGAATCTCTATATGTTGCTGCCAGATTGGTGCAGGGATGTCAGGCGAGCACAGAGAACACTAGCGTGCTGCCACCTAACACCCAACACGCTGCCTGCCCTCTGACATGGCGCTTGATACCGGATCCGCACGACGTGACAACCTCATCACATTCTCTGTCGAGGACTAACCTTTTGTAGGGAGGAGGTGAGATGGGCGAGTTTCTTGTCCTCGGACTAGGCTTGTGGAAGTGATGACCATGAGCTTGGTCGAGGCACATCGGTGAGCGTCGACGAGTTCCGGGCTTTGTTCATTGTGGAATCTACCATAAGTTTGAGTTTGGCATAGGTGGGTCGGCGAGCTCCATGTGTAGATCTAGGTGTAGGCTTGCAGCTCATTGTGTAATCCACCATCAGCTTTGCCAAGGTGAGCTGACGTGCTCCGGCGAGCCTCGGATGTACTTCGTTGTGGAATCCACCATAAACTTTAACAAGGTGAGTTGAAGAGTTCCACCCCCACCGATGCGGGCGAGCTCCCTATTGCCGCCATCCCAAATAAGCTCCCTGTTGATGTCATGCTGACATCATCTCAAGCGGACGTTATGCTTATGTCATCACATGCGAGCTCCCTGTAACATCATCTCAGACAAGTTCCATGTTGACATAATGATTACGTCAGCTCAGACGAGCTTTCTATTGACGTTAGCTCAGGTGAGCTTCCTGCTAACATCGTCGTATGCAACCTCCTTCGGTTGCAAGGGCTGCATCGCCACCCCTCCGTTCTGCTCCTGCCTGTCGTAGGGCATTTTTGCATGAAGATCGAGCTCATGACTTCGTGGACACCCACATTACCCCCTCCTTGAAGGTCGCTCCCAAGGGAGCTCGTCACCTTTACAAGCTCAGCGAGACCTTTCAGCGTTGTCCATTGTGATTTCGATCATAGTTGTGTCGAGACATTATGGGGGACAACCCGCTGGCAAGTTTACCGAAAGAGGGTGACAATTGTTTGGCTATCATTGCAAGTTGTGTGGAGGACGACGCATGGTGCATGATGAGAACCATCGAAGGATCATGTCAGGGCGTCGCTTCACATTTCGAGGACACCAGCTCGTGTTGTCTTGCCACATGACGCCTTCGAATTGGTTGGTTGCTGAAACGCCCCGTCAACCATCATGGCGGCGCCTAGGCGATCATGCCTTGCCAGGGAGTCCGTGCCCCATCTCTATAAATAGGGGGGGTTGATTCCTGCCCTTGTGCTTCCCCATCCCATCGTTGGTCTGCCCCCTTACAATTGCTCTCTTTCCCTTCTTCCTTCCCTCCATTCTTTTTAATAGCGGGCCAGGCTTTTGAGCCTGCTACGACAGTGTCGGTGCCGCAGAGCAAAGGGCCGACACCGGACCAACAGTCGCAGAAGGATCTTCGGTAGTTGGGCTTTTCTTCCTACGCTCAAATGCAGGCTTCGAAGATCATGTTCTGCGCCTATCTTCGGCCAGGCATTTACCGTCTGGTGCTAAATAAGGTGACGGTGGCATTTCAATTGCCGGCGTTTACTTTCAACTGCCCATCACTGACCGGGCGACCTCCAAGGCTCCAACGGGTACCATCCTTTGGGTTAGGCTGCTTTGGTTCGAACTTTGGTTCCCAGCTTTGGTCCGGACTCCGGTTCTCTCTGAGCCGACTGTCTTAGAACATAGGCCAACTTTAACGTGGTTAGCCAACAAATAATCTTCTTTCAACTTTAATTTTGAAAGAAAATTATGCAACGAAATCACTTTTACTTGTTCCACTATAATACGCAGCAAACATAACGATAGTTTCGACACCCATTACTTGTTCCAGAAAGCTTCAAATGGGTCACCAAGTAACAGCGCGTTCATCATACCCATAGTTACCTTTGCAACAAGTGGTATCAGTGCTACAATTGTGGCTTCTGGATAGGAATTATGTACTAAACAAGAAAGTGTGTTCTTACTGATTTTATATAAGAAATTCTTTTATTTTTTGTTTGCATTGAAACCATTATTTATACTTCGAATCAAGGATCAAAATCTCAACTTTTCGCAAACTATCGCGAAATATCTCAGTTTTCCAAAAGCTCAGCACGAAATCCCCTAGGTAGTCTCGAACGATACAAAAAACACAGATGTCGCGATATTTTGCGCGATATATTCAGCGACGCGAAATATCGCTACGATACACGTAAATTTCAAGGAATTTCGCGAAATGTTATCGAAATTTTAAGATTGACTGGTTATAAAGGGGGCTTGGGGTCGGGGTGGGGTTCTTGAAGTGTTTGGTTTGTTTCTCAACACCTTAAGTAAATATCGTTTTACTTCAATTTTATTTTCTCCATTTACTTTAAGTTATTATATGTAAATAAGCAAATACGGGGTTTGATTTCAATAGAAATATCAAAAAAATAAAAAATTGAATGAGCCAACAATTAAATTTTCAGTTTTAGTAGGAGAAAACAGTTTTCAGGGATTTTCATAAAAACCACATACTGAGAAAAGTGGTTAAATCAACTCCTTTTTAGGGCAAAAAATTCCACAAGATGTAGAACTATTAGTGCATATAGAAAACCATGGTCTGTCAAAGTCAAAGGAAATTTTGGATGAATAAAAAGTTTCCTATATAAAAACTCTTCTTTTCAGACTTAGTAAAAAAACGGTGTTTCGTATTTCAACATAATTTTTTCACAATTTCAAACTTGCATAACTTTCTTGTTTTAAGTTCGTTTTCAAAATTGTTTGAAGTATTGTTTTAACAATCAACTAATCTTTATTTTGTTGACATTTTTCTCCTAAAAAATGATTAAAAACATTTGAAAAGCATAGATCAAAATCAGATCAAACAAGACTGCACAAGAACACATAAGAGTAATAAGACTCACAGGCTCAAATACATAGAAATGTGAAGCTCTACACCCCTAGGTAGGGTACAAATATTATATGAGTGTTCCAAAGTGTGTATCTATACCAGATTTATGACTATCCATAGTTTCACTGAAAAAACTTCATTAAAAAAATCAATATTTTCACTATTTCTATAAAACCGCAATACTTCCACACTGTCAAAATATTTTCACGAAATATTTTCATATCTAGAGTATCGGAATATTGATCGAAATGGAAATTTTGAACCTTGCTTGGAATTGATTTGGCAAGTAACATTGTGTGTTTGAATACCAAAATATTCTTCTAGGCCATCAGTAAATCCTTAAATGCATTCAAAATCAGCTCGCTAAGCTAATGGAGCCTATGGAACCTAGCACACCCACTTGAACCTAGAGGATCACTGCATCAAGATTGTTGTTCCTGATTTGAAGTTGGCCTTCAACTTGATTCATTTTTAGTTAGGTTGACAAAATCGACCAACCGTTCAAGCGGAAATAAATTCTCAAGGGCAAAAAGATTGAATTCGTAAGTCTGAAACTGAAAGGACCCAGCTCTTGTATTCTGGAAGGAAAAGCAAAGCAAGGGTGTTGAATGAGGTAAGGAAAAGATGACCTCTTGGGAAATAATGGAAGAGAAGTAAGCTCCTTCTCTTAGACTACTGTTAGACGCTATTTCAAAGATTTCATAATATGAAGCAACAGAATAAAGTAGTTGAAGTGTATATTAGAAAAGTTTTATAAGCTACAGGCTCGTGATAAGCTGAAGGAAGATGAACCGCAAAGAGTAACCTATTACATAACGAGATCAAGATACCAAATCCAAGATCAAGATCAAGATCAATGTTTAAAAAGGCGAAAGGCGTATCGAGGCGTTTTTTCTCTGGAGAGGTGAGGTGTAAGCCTTAAATTTTTTCAAGGCGTTTTGGAAAAAAAAAATCAGAATAAATATTATTTTTGAATTTGTAATAATAATTGAACTAGTTATGCATAATAAATCACAATGTATTAGAAAATATCTTATATGACAGGATTGAGGACTCAATCAAGCAATCTAACAACAAAATAGAAAGCCAAATTGCTCAAACACTCTTAATTCTTTAATATTCAAGATAATAATTAAAGTAACAACTAACAAGTTATAACAAACAATAAAATACGAATATAGGACTAACATTGTCAAGATTAAAAAAAAACAATGCTATAAATACAGGAGAATGGTAAAATACAAAGAAAAAATTATAGAAAAAACTAGTAGAAGAAACGAGATCATGATCCATACCTCTAAACTTGAAACAAATCTTGATCTTTCACTTGTATTTGGACCATTTGGTAGACAATCCACAAAAAAGAAGAATACAACTTCGGAATCAAAATCGGAAAAGAAATGAGCACTAGATCTTGATTTTGGGTTTTTGGAGACAAAGGGGTTTCAAAACCTAAAGAGATCTAAAAGGGTTTAGGGGGTTTCAATGGGTGATAAAAGAGTCCATGGAGATAATTTACATACCAAACCTTTAGCCCCCCCCCCCCCCCCCCCCCCCCCACACACACACACACACACACACACACACACACACACACCAAACATTGGTTTTAACCCCTCCCTGCACTATGTTTCACGCCCGGTGCAAGAGGCATACGTCTCGAATGCCTTGAGGTGCGCCTCAGACAAAGGCGTTCGCCTTTTGATGCAAAGGCATAGGCTTTTTATATGTGATTGCTGAGGCGTGCGCCTTGGGGCAGCAAAGTACCGCCTCGCCTCTAGGCGTAAGCCTCGAACGTCTTTTTAAACATTGATCAAGATGCTCTTCATGATCTCACCTCGATAAACATAGCTTGTTGGAAAGGACTAAGATACAAGCCACATGTGCATAGGGTCGTGAGTTGCAAGGGCATGGCATTCTTGGGTATAAACCCCCAAGCCTTCAAATATGTCAAGTGTGGGGAACTTGGTTGCCCTTGGAGAAAGTTTGACCCTCGAGCAAGCTTAAGCCTACAAGCATACAAGAACCTGAAAAGGCAAACTCACATCAAGAAGAAAAGGACTCGGAAAAGATAATGGACAGACAATGAACCGAGATTAAAAGAATTACATAGGGGTAGTACATGAGCATCCATCAGGGCATAACGTTCCCACATTTGCTTTATATGAAATGACTTCTCAATTGTTCGAAAGTGCCCCTCCAAGGGTTGAACCCTGACAAATGCACATTATCTTCTAAACCATATGTACCTCTAATGAAATATTGTGTAACCATAACCAACAGTTGGAGTTCTTGCAACTTCGTCACCATCGCCCTGGTTAACCAACTTACTCATCTCATGAAAACCGTAGAAGAGCCTTACATAGTCGGATGGCTGCAAGATAGAGATGAATGATTCTCACACATTGTTGTTCAGTATCATTCTCTATTGGAGAAGTATACCACAACAAAGTTTGTTGTAACAGCCTTCCAATGGAAGTTTGCCGTATTTTCTTGGGAAGGGCATGACAATATGATAGAGAAACTCAACATCATGGTAATACCAACACTTGTACCTTTTTCAAGGACGATTAAAAAATTGTTTTGTGGCCTTAATAAATCTCTTTGAAACTAGGAATGGAACCATTTCTTTAGGAGGCTACAATCAATCAAGAAGAAATGAATCTTATGATAATAAGACAACAATTTGACACTGAAGCAAAAGAAATTATGTTGATAAAAGATGCCATTAAGACCCCCCATGTAGTGCTACCACGTTTCCTTGAAATTTTTGATATTTCATACAAGAAATTTCTAAATAACCCATAAGCACTTTTTCCAATTATGTGTCACCATTGGAAAATTGCTCCGTAATTTTATTGGCGTCAACCAATTTTTGAAACAATCATCTTTCTGGCTGCCTGATGCATCATTAATTTATAAAGATGTCAACCATCTACATGATTTGGAGTGTTCATTTGACATTGTGCTAGGTTCCTTGGCAACCTTTCTAAAGTTTCATTGATAAGTTAGGCATTGGACTATTGTCATCTATTGCATACCACTTTCAGAATAGGCTGCAAATCTGGGTAGTTAGCCTTACCTTTAGGTTAGTAATTCAATGTTTAAATCTATATAAGCTTTTAATTCTATGAGACTTCATAGTACTATGGGCTAGAAAGGCACATAACTTTGGCATAAGTAATTCCACTAGAAACCCACTATTGGCATATACTTTTGATCACTCTCTTCTATTTTTCTTGGCCCAGGCTTCCTTTTCTTGCTCAGAGTTGTATGTTACCTTTTACCCCATTGATCATCTCCGTGAAGCTTGTCGCAAGACCCTTGGCAAGCCTAACACAACCAGTAGCGATCCCAGACATCCTACATACCATCGCATGCTTTGTAGTCAAAGCGTTGCCTAGGTGCTGCCTAGGCGTTTTGAACCCCTGGGCGCCTAGGCGCGATCGCCTAGGCGGGGGGTTTTCCTTAGGCGGCCACCTAGGTCTGCCTAGGCAGTTTTTCACTTGGTCCAATTTGGGATTTTTCCAAAATTGTGTTGAATTAACTCATAATTGAGTTGTATTAACTCAAAATTGATTTGCATTAATTCAAATTGAGTTGAATAAACTCAAAATTGAGTTAAATTAACTCAAATTCGTATGATGGGTTGATAAGAATTTGGGGTTTTTCAAAATTGAGTTGAATTAACTTAAAAAGTTAAAATTCAGTTGAATTAACTAAAAATTGAGTTGAATTAACTCAAATTCTTATGACGGGTTCAAAAGAATTTGGGGGTTTTCCAAAATTGAGTTGAATTAATTCAAAATGGAGTTGAATAAATCCAAAATTGAATTGAATTAGCTCAAATTCTTATGATGGGTTCATAGGAATTTGGGGGGTTTTCCAAAATTGAGTTGAATTAACTCAAATTCTTATGATGAGTTCATAGAAAATTGGGGGTTTTCAAAATTGAATTGAATGAACTCAAAATTGACTTGAATTAACTCAAAATTGAGTTGCATTAAATCGAATTGAGTTGAATAAACTCAAAATTGAGTTTAATTAATTCATATTCTTATGATTGGTTCATAAGAATTTGGGGGGTTTTCAAAATTGAGTTGAATTAGCTCAAATTCTTATGATGGGTTATAAGAATTTAGGGGTTTATTTTCAAAATTGAGCTGAATTAACTCAAAAGTGAGTAGAAGTAACTCAAATTTAGTAGAATTAACTCAAATTGTGTTGAATTAACTCAAATTCTTATGATGGGTTTTTCAAATTTGAGTTGAATTAACTCAAAATTGAATTGAATTAAATATAAACTTAAGCCCTAATATATTTTTTTCTTGATTTTTTAGAAATAGAAATTTTCTGATTTTTTCTTTAGTTTTTTCTTTTTTTTATTTTCTGATTAGTCCCACATTGCGTGGGTACATAAAGATTTTGGGCTATATATAGAGAATACGGGGTATGAGTTGACAGCCCATTTGGGCTGTCAGCTCACAGCCCTCCGATCGTGATCACCATCCGTCCATTTAAAAGAAAATAAAAAACACTGAACCCAAACCCACCCTCTCCCTCTCCCTCTCTCGCGAGCGGCACCGGCACCGGATCCGGCTGGGGGACGGCGTGTAGCCGGGCTGGAGGCTATTCGGCTCCGGTGCCGGGGGACGGAGGCGGTGGCCGGGGGCGCAGGGATTGAGGGCCGGAGGACACCGGGGTCGGAGGACAGCGCCGGAGGCTGGGGGACAGCGCGCAGGGGTCGGGGGCGCAGGGGTCGGGGGCCGGAGGTCACCGGGGTCGGAGGAGGGGACCGGGCCAGAGGCGGGCGCCGGAGGGGACCGGGGGAGACCTCCCTCTCTCTTGCAGGGCCGTGGGCCGGGGCCGACCTCCCTCTCTCTCGCAGGGCCGTGGGCCGGGGCCGACCTCCCTCTCTCTCGCAGGACCGGGCCGCAGCCGACCTCCCTCTCTCGCAGGCGGGCCGGAGGCGGGCGTCGGAGGGGACCGGGGGCGCAGGGGTCAGGGTCGGGGTTGAGTTTCAGCGAAGGAGAGAGAGAGAGAGAGAGAGAGAGAGAGAGAGAGAGAGAGAGAGAGAGAGAGAGAGAGGTGGGTTTGGGTTCGGTGGATTTTATTTTCTTTTAAATGGACGGATGATGATCACGATCGGAGGGCTGTGAGCTGACAGCCCAAATGCCCAAATGGGCTATCAGCTCATACCCCGTTTTCTAAAGATTTTGGGCTATATATAGGGGACGAGGAGCCTGCACCCGAGGTGCAGCAAGAACGCTGCACCTCAAGCATTGTTTACCTACCTAGAAGTTTTGGAATTTGATGAAATTTGGTGAGGGTGTTGTCTAGGGTAAGATGATCATCCTCACAAATTTTCATCAAATTCCAAAACTTCTAGGGGGGTCAAATGGTCGAAGCAAAATCTGCAGATTTTAACGGTGACTGCGGACGGCTGATTTTGCTTCGACCATTTGACCCCCCTAGAAGTTTTGGAATTTGTTGAAAAATTGTGAGGATGATCATCTTACCCTAGACAACACCCTCACCAAATTTCATCAAATTCCAAAACTTCTATGTAGGTAAACAATGCTTGAGGTGCAGCGTTCTTGCTGCACCTCGGGTGCAGGCTCCCCGTCCCCATATATATATATATATATATATATATATATATATATATATATATATATATATATATATATATATAACTTTTCATCCCTAACATACAAGACGTGTTTTAAAAGCTGGAGGCGCTACAGATCCCATGAGAACTCCTTAGCGTGCTTGGGCGAGGGCAGTACTGGGATGGGGGACCTCCTGGGAAGTCCTTGTGTGGCACGGGTAAAGCGGACAATTTCTTGTGTGTGTGTGTGTGTGTGTGTGTGTGTGGCGGGATGTTACATTGATCTCCATGGAAAAGTAGTGAAATGTTACAACAATGTCTTATGTAGTTAATATTTTAGTGTATGATCTCAGTAAAGGATCTTAATGCTATTATTAACTTGTATAGTTGTATCTGCTGTAAAGAATATTGTAATTAGTAATCTTGATGTTTTATGGCCATGTTCATTTAAATTATTGTACAACTTTTGGTGGACTCAGCAGTCTCAGCCTAGTATGTTACCCATGATTGTTTCTCCAATTTAACCACACATAAACTACTATTTTTGCAGATACGAATAGATGATCAAGATGTACGAGATGTAACCCAGGAAAGCCTTCGCAAGTATATTGGTGTTGTGCCACAGGATACTGTAAGTCTACAAACAGCAATTTTGCTATCTTATATAGTTTATTTCCTATTAAATTGCATGTTATGGAGGTTCAAATTTTCTAACTTTTTCATGTATCTTGCACCTTACTAATAAAATTGATCCTTATCACAATTTAGTGATGAAAAGAAAATTATTCAAGCACAAGTTAGCTATAACAGCTATAAGGCCCAATCTCATGATAGAGAAGAAAACACCAAGAATGATGTGGCAAAATCAATTATTTTTTACTATATCAAGAAGTATATAAGAAAGAAGTATCTAGTGTCTCAATGCCTTGAAGCTCATTGCCTGTTAGGTTATTGGCAACTTCATTTGATCGGCCTTTTAAAGCCTATTGTTTTGGCATCAACGTTAGATTTTCTTAAAGATTAACTTCATTAGAAGCTTCTTATGGAATGGAGGACTGGCTCACATTAAGAGATTTGTCTAGAATAGTGTGAATATTAGCCTCGTGAAACTCTCTATATGCTTTTCTAATTAAGTCTGGTTTGAAACCAGCAAAACTGTTTTCAAAGCACTTGTGTAGTTTTGAAGCAAACTAACAATATTTGTATCGGACCAATAAAGCTTAAGAGAGACCATGCTCTCCCAGAGAAGCTGAAGAAAAGAACTAAGCATTGATAGACTTTCCTGAGTACTTCCCTGCTTTATAAAATGGGCCTTCTTTTGAAGCTTCCTCCCTTTGCAAAGCGGAGGTCTTCTGGATATTAGGTGCTTTATCTGCTCCAAGACAGATTACATAGCCACATATTGGTGCCTTGCAACAACTCAATGCCATTATCAAGCTCGATCAAAGGACAAGTCAACAACAATGAAGCTGATTCTATCAAACTATCTCGGTGGGCATCAACGGACATGATGTGGTAGCCATAAGTGATATGCAGTTGCAAGTCCCAGTCATCAAGAAGGCGACGAAAAAATACATTATAGCGAGAACCCTTAAGTATCAATGGCTTGAGCCCTTTCAAACTCATAGGCTAGTTCAAAACGTTGAGGTGATAGCTTGAGGCTTAGCCCACCTAATATAACCAAGTTGTATAGAGGTTAATCTGAAAGGCTCAATAGAACGGGATCCTCACATTGTTCCAATGGTCTCCTAGTTCTTTGTCCTTCAAGTTTTTTTAGTTGGAGATAATCATTGCAAACTCGATAGGACTGAGTGCGGATATTTGTTTTCAGACTCCGATGCCCCAGATGGGATTGCATCGATGGAAATGAATGTTGCACCTGCCCTTACTGAAATACTGACATTTTCCTATAAGGAGTGCAACCTGCGTGTTCCTTCGAAATGGGATGATGATACCCTGTTATATCGTTGTGGGAATGTTAGGTTTTAAGACAGAGAGAGCTGGAAAATAATGAATCTTTGCTTGTCTTTGTCTAGTCTTTATTTTTATTTTTTGTTTTGGGGTCCAAAAGGAAAGTTGATTGCAAGATCGTGCGTTGGTGACCCACATCGTGTTCCACAAGGGAACCGGGGTCAACTATTTGATTAAAGAATAACTGGCATAGTGAGAGTTTGTTACTTACCAGCCTTTTATATTATAACATGATATACATGAGATTACAATAATGCCCCCTATTCAATATTCCATACTCCCCTTCAAGCTAGTGAGAAGATTTTGATCAAGCCCAGCTTGACCATTCTAGACTATCAAGGTTTTAAAAAGCGCTAGGCGCTAGTTGGGCGGTGGGGGGCCGCCTAGCGCTGCCGCGCCTAGGCGTTTTGGCTTTTTTTTAATTCTTTTTTAAAAAGGGGTGAGCCACTGTTGAGGAAGGCCAGATCCAAGAAAGGGACTGCCGCTGAGGAAGGCCGGATCAAGAGAGGGACTACCAATGAGGAGCCCGCCTGGCCAGCCTGAGCCCACCTAGACGGCTCCCTAGACTGCCTAGGTGGCTGCCTTGCCCCGCCTAGCTTCGTCTGGGAGCTTGGCCGCTTTTCTAGAGAGCCTAAGGCCTCGGCTGGGCGGTGGGGGACCGCCTAGACGTCGCCTAGGCGGCCGTTTGGACCGCTTTTTAGAACACTGTAGATTGTAGTACTATGGGTCTTACAACTTTGGTGAATATGTGGATAACTGTTGAGAAGATAATACAAGTGGAGTAGAAATGATCCCAGATTGTATCTTCTCACGTATGAAGCGTATGTCCACCTCAATATATTTGGTTCCCTCAAAAAGTGCTAAATCAACAATAATCTGAATGGTAGCCTGTTATCACAATATTAGGAAATTTGCTGGGAAACTGAGAGTCCGAGGTCACTAAGAAGAGAATGTAGCCATAGAAGCTTACAAGTGCCATTGCAACAAGGTTAACCCCTAGGAAGGTACAATATCCTGAGGTAGTGCATGTATGAGTAGGAGACCCAGTCAATCAGCTTCATTGTAGCAATAATAGACAAGTGTCCTGAGTCAGAGTGGAACAATCCTCCACCTGGTGAGGACTTGATGTACCTCATGATCCTACAAATTGCATCAAGATGTAGTATCCTACGAGCATTCATGAACTGACTAACAATATTGACTGCAAAAGCAAGATTGGGTCGAGTGCTTGTCAAATATATAAGTCGGCCAACTAGTCATTGATACATAGAAGAATCTGAAAGCAAATCTCTCTTATCTGCACAAAGAGTATGATTTGGGCCCATGGGGGACTGAGCGGGTCTACGCCCAAGCATGCATGTATCCTGAAGAAGTTTGAGAGCATATTTAAGCTGTGATAGTGCTATGCCTCGAAAAGATCTAGCAACCTCTATCCCTAGAAAGAAGCAAAGAGGACCAAGATCCTTTACATCAAATGCATTGTTAAGGTGAATTTTCACTCTGGTGGTAAACGTAGGATCGTCTCCAGTGAGAATAATATCATCAACATATACTAGTAAAATAGTGCGGAGGCCAATACTACTAGTATGCACAAAGTAGCTGTAGTCTGAATAAACAGCGAGAGAAGTCCATCGCTAATACCAAAGTGCTGAATTTAGGCACATTGAGATTGTTATAAGCCATAGATTGATTGAGAAGGCGTCACACTAATCATGTCCCCCCCCCGCCCCCCCCCCCCCCCCCCCCCCCCCCACACACACACACACACACACACACACACACACACACACCCAGTGTTGTTATTATCGTACGATACACGATACGTATCGTACGATACGATACGATACAGGAGAAAAACGATACGTATCGGGTTTACGTATCGTTTTTCTCCTGTATCGTACGATACACTATACGATACGATACACGATACGGTCCGATACGGTGTAAACATGTTTTTTTGTTTGTTTTTTTTTTTTTTGAAACTTTTAAAATGAATTTTTTTCTCTTAATTTCCCAAAGGACTATATAGGTCTCTTAGCGTTAAAAAAATACTTAGGAATATTTTCTAACTTAGAGTGAAGTGATACTAATTTTTTTTTAGAAATTTATAGGTGTTTTACAAATCTTTCTCTAGAGTTGTCGGATTCCAATGCCATTTGTTTTTAAAATTTTTCTAGAGCTTGGAACACCAAATATCTACAACTTTGCTAATTTCAATAGTTATAGGATTCCATTTCTACCTATATATATATATATATATATATATATATATATATATATATATATATATATATGTGGTACTTCTTAGTAGAGGGCTAATGGATCTATGTTCATAAAGTAAGGCTAAAGGAAAGAAGTGGATGACTTTGAATAAGACAATGAGGATGAGAATGAAAATAAATAAGAGGTGCAAGAGACATTAGAGAAAGATAAAGAAGCAAGTGGTGATAAATTATCTATTGTTGATGATCAAATTGATGATGTAGATGCGGTGGAGATTGAAAAATAAGATCTTCCTACTTTTTGAGTTTTTGTTTTGTCTTCATTGACCATTCGAATATTTTGAGAACAATATATTGATAGGTCATAGATAATACTTATATATGATTTCTTTTTTATATAAATATATACATCATATTTTTTGTACAGGCCAATGTTATGTTTGATGTGAAATTATAGGGAATGTCTTACTCTTCTACTTGACTTTTCATATTTAATATTCTAGTATGTACTTTCTATATTTATTATATATATATGTATAAAATATAAATTTAACCGTATCTTACGATACACGATACGTTACGATACACGATACACAAAATAGGAAAAACGATACACGATACGATACACGATATGACAACCTTGCACACACCCACACACCCACACACTATTCTTCCTCCTCCTCCTCCAACATGTGCCTTCCTCCTTAAAGTAAGGAGTTTCTTCAGAAAAGAGAAGTGTGGGAAGTCTCGGACTCCCGCTCTTTCATGGGGAAGGAGTCATGTCTCTTCTCACTCGTGGGACCCTATACTGGTGGGAGAGCATCATGGGGACTTCTCCAGTGAAGGAGTCCCAAGAGTCTTTCCCTATGACTCTTATCCCATGAAAAAAGGGTTAGGCCCCCTATTTTCTCTCCAAACCCTACTCTCACTAGATTCTAAAGAAAATGTACAGAGGAAATCAGATAAAAAAGAAAGGACAACAGAAAAAATGGAAGGAAGAAAAAGTCATTCCCCCTTTGAAACAGTTTTATTAAGGAAGAAAAAGTCATTCCCCCTTTGAAACAGTTTTATTCTTTTATTTTTCCTTTTCCTTTTTTCTTTTTTCTTTGACTTGTACTCTAAGATGACTAAGCCTACAAGAGAAAAGGCCTTCCTTACATGTAGGATCTTCCTATTTTGAATAGAAGTTTAATTTCAGATTTCTTTTTTGTTGGAGCTAATCCAAACATCCTATTTATGATTTTTGATCATATTCTTCCTATTTTGTTTTGTCAATTTGTGTTGGTTATTGCTGATTCGGATTCGTGGATCGCACATCGGTAAGTAGGTGCGCATCATTAAAACAAAATCATTAGTTTTTATCCACATGGTATTCCAAGCCCTTACATTTAAAGGGAGACTAGTAGAATGTGTTGGTGCTGCTTTCTTACAGGAGAACCATCTTATGGGACTATTATAGAACTATCAGTGCAACTCCTGTGCCCAAATAAATTTGTCCTTTCAATAAGGCAGTATGCAACTAAATAGCCAAATTCCATGCTGGAACAATTTCTGTGCAGGTACTTTTCAATGATACAATATTCCACAATATACATTATGGTCGGTTATCAGCTAAAGAGGAGGAGGTTGGTGACTGATGTTAGAAATTACTTTTTTATTGTTTTATATAATGATTACTGACAATTATTGCTGTTCTTTGAATCTTTAAGGTTTACGATGCTGCTCGACGTGCAGCTATTCATGATACAATTATGAACTTTCCGGAGAAGTATTCAACTATTGTTGGAGAGCGAGGACTAAAGGTGAGAAATCATAGTTTCCTTAACTAATTATAGAATGTCAGGTTTGTTTTCTTACATTAAAGAGAAAAGAGGACTAGACCGGGAAGAAAAATGGAAGTCCACTTTGACTAACCATTGCCTCTTGATATCGTAAAACACCATTGCCCATACAAATTCCGTTACGTGTATGCGGGTTTATATTCATATACCTGGATATTAATTTACACACTTGTACAGTTGTACCCAATATGATACAGATGAGTCAATCACTGTACAAAACACATTACAGGAGCGCTTAGACAGACATGGTGCTATAACATGTATATCCCTACATGTGACTTGGGTATATTTGTTTGTTTATAGAGACCGAAAATTAAGTAAATACTTGAGGACCAATGGTTATTGCCAAAGGCACCATGGGTTAAAATTTTATTCACTTTTGCATAAGTATTGGTATCAATTTTCCAAAAATAAAAAGAAGCATTATGAAAACAATATTGAATAAATATAATGGTGTTGTTTTCTTGTAAATATTTAAATTGTGGATTGACTGGAACCTAGCCATAACCTAGGAAGCACGGATACGGGATACGGATATGATACGATACGGGTCTGGCGATACGACAAATCTCAAAAAAGTAGGACACGGGTACGGCTAAGGATACGACAATAATTATTATTTTTAAATATAAATATTATATAAAAATACTAAATTATTAATTTATTATCAAATAAGGTAATTAACTAATCATTCAACTTATCATGTGAAATCACCATTAGATTTATTATAAATAGTATGAAATAAATAGTCCAAAACGACAAAAATCAAAATAAGCATACACCCTAGGAAGCACCGATACGGATACGGGGATACGGATACAGGGATACGGATACGGGGATACGTGGATTTTTAAAAAACTAGGATACGCAGTACGGCGGGGATACGTTTGTAATTATATATATATATATATAATATTAATAATTAAATATAATAATTTTTGTGCTAGAATATGAATAGTAAATAGTTTGAAAACAATTGTACCTTCAATTCGTCTAGCAGAAGAACAACAATGTGGATTTCAGCCAGATTGTTAGGGTTTCGACCGAAATCGTCAATGTTTTGGCGACAGAAACCCTAACAATCCGAGCGAATCTCACTCAAGGCTTTGGATTTTTAAAAATACCCTTCGATCATGCCTACAATCATGTGATTTGAAAAAAAAAACAGAAAAAGTAACTGTGCTTTCAATCCGTCCAGCAGAAGACCGACAAGGTGGGTTTCAGCCTAATTGTTAGGGTTTCGGTGGCCGAAACCCTAACAATCCGAGCGAAACTCACTCAAGGCTTTGGATTTAAAAAAAAAAACTTCGATCATGCCTTCAATAATGTGATTTGAAAAAAAAACCCCAGAAAAGCAACTTTGCCCTTCAATCCGTCCAGCAGAAAACCGGAAAGGTGGGTTTCGGCCGAAATTGGCAAGGTTTGGCGGCCGAAACCCTAACAATCCGAGCGAAACTTAGTCCGTCCAGCACAAAAGAAGAAAAAAAGGAGAAGAAAAAAAAACCCGAGCACTGGTCGTCGTCGCCTGGTTGGTGTGGTCGCCTCGTCGTCGCCTGGTCGGTGTGGTCGCTGCCTCGTCGTCGTCACCTGGTTAGTGTGGTCGCCGCCTCGTCGTCGCCTGGTTGCTCCCCCTCTCTCGCTCTCCAACAAGGTCGGCCACAAGATCTCAGTCTGAGCGATCTGAGGTTAAGTTATAACCTAAAAAAAACCACAGCCATCTATTACACCAGTTGACGTGGCATCCAATTAGTGCGATTCACCAGATGGGTTTGACCCATTATCACTTACACCCCCTCATGTTTAAAACCCTACAAATCCCCCCCTTCATTCTGAAAAATACACCATTTGCACCCCCTCCTGATTCTGTTTTGGGTTTTCAAACTATAAGGGGTGTAAGTGATCATCAGTCATAATACAGGGGGTCTATGTGTAATTTATCCTATATAATATATATGTATAATATTATATATTTAGACCCAATACGTATCCCCAACGTATCGGGCCGTATCCCCGACATATCGAGCCGTATCCCCGGCGTATCGGGCCGTATCCCCGACGTATCGAGCCGTACCCCGGCGTATCGGGCCGTATCCCCGACGTATCGGGCCCGTATCCCCGCCGTATCGGATATTTTTTTTTTGTTTTTTTTAATTCCGATACTTGGTAGCCGTATCGGATACGTATCCCGCCGTATCGGGCCGTATCGGAGTATCGGGAAGTATCCGATACGGGTACGGCACCTGTTTTGAAGTATCGGTGTATCCCAGCATACACCATGTTCATACTTCATGTCTTGAACTTTTGAACAAAAACATAAAATATATCTAAAGGATACAACATGAGATATTCAACTTCAAGTCTTCAAGCGGAATGCGGACCACGGACGGCGGGAGAGAGAGAGAGAGAGAGAAATGGGGGGTTCATGGGGATGTGAGAGAGATAAGAGAGAGATGAGGGCTCGGTGGACGGCGGAAAAAGCATAGGTGGGTGAGTGGGGCTTTAAAGATTTGGTTTGGGTTTGGTATTAGCCGAAACCTAAGAAGCACTGACACTGGTACGGGGACACGGGTACGACACGACACGGGTTCGCCGACACGGCAAATCCTAAAAAAGGAGGACACGGGTACGGCGGGGACACGGCAAAATAAATTAATATTTTTAAATTTATATTTTATATGTGTTTGTAATTCATATATATTTCGATAACCGAAAAAACCTCATAGAAAACAACTAAAATAAAAATTTAATGCATACTACATCGCTATCGTTAGTTACATCTAGCCCGATCGGTGAATCACAGACAGCTCTAAATGATATAGAAAATAACGGTTGTGTTTCAGTTTTGACTTCAACCTATCCGAAACCTCAGAGGATAAGATAAGTTAAAGCCAAACCTAAATCGTAACCGTCCATCATACCATCTTGACAAGTGAATCACATTCAGGCCCAAATGGCATGCAAAAGAACGACTGCGATTTAGCTTTGGCTTCAACCTATATGATTCTCTGAGGTTATAATCTCAGAGGATCAGATAGGTTGAAGCCAAAACTGAATCACCACAGCTTGTAACCCGGCCCTATATCGAACAGTCCGTCAACCCGCAGTGTCCCGAGTGTCCGAGGAGTGTCCGACGAGTGTCCGACGAGTGTCGGTGTCCGACACGTGTCCGACACGGGTACGGGAGGCCTGGGGAAGTGTCCATGCTTCCTAGGCCAAAACCAAACCCGATATTAAAAACCATAACTTCAACTCTGTACAATGCCGGTTTTAAAAAAATCAAATTCGAATCCGACCCGAGCTTAAACCCACAGCCCACACCGGTCGTATCTGGGACGTATCCGAGCCGTATCCTGGACGTATCCAAGCCGTATCCGGGACGTCTCCGTCGGTTTTTTAGGGTTTTTAAATACATGATATGTTTCTACCGTATCCGACACGTATCCAGGCCATATTCTTGTCCGATACGTATCCGGTACGGGTACTTCATGCCTGTAGGCAGGGTTTTAAATCTCGGCCGATACCGGTACGTACCGGCCGGTACGTACCGGTTTTGGCCGGTTCGAGACCGGTACTGCATCCGATCCCGATACCTGGCCCGTATCGGCCGGTACCGGTACGTACCGGTCAGTTCGGCCGGTTCAGGCCGGTACCGACCGGTACCTACAGGTTAATTTTTTTTTTTTTGGTTTTTTGGATTTTTTTAAGGTTTTTTTTCTCAACCGGTACCGGTACGTACCGGCCGGTACATACCGGTTCGGGGCCGACCGATACCGCGACCGATACCGTGATTTTAAACCTTGCCTGTAGGAGTATCCGTGCTTCCTAGGCCATAACCATCAAGCCTTGTTCGAATATATGGTGCAAGTGGTGGTTAGACTGTATGAGTGACCTTGATTGGGCACATCGAACTTTAAAGATTTCTTTTAAAGAACTGGCTTCGTATATCTGCATGGATCAAAGTTCATTGGATAAACAATAATTTGACAAGGTAGATAACATGTTGTATGATATTCAGTAATCATTCAATCCACTTACTATATCCAGTCTCATTACTAGTGGCAGGTGCTAGGTTAGTGTATTATAAATACATGGTATTTTAGAGTTTGCTAAAACTCTAAATTTCATAAAAATAGAAGTTGTGAAATTGATGTAGAGTTGAAACAATTTAAGGATTTTTTACACCCCCCATACTATATGGTCTTTGGACATACTCGCTCAAATTAATCATAATTAGAGATATCGTTCCAAACTCTCCAACCTCCAAATTCCTATATGATATTTAGATGGAATAGGGGGTTATGGCAAAATACCATATAGACTATATAGTTATGGGGTGTAAGTCTTTTTTTTTGTTGCTGTTGCTGTGTTGTCGTCGTTGTTGTTGTTTGGGGGGGGGGGGGGGGGGTTATGCCTAAATTACTATTAATTTGGGGGGTATGTTCAAATACCATATAGTAATGGGTGTGTAAGCAAAAAAATCCCAGTAATTTATTGCTGTTAGTTATAGGAAATCAACACATCTTTGTGAATATCTATACCTGAGTTGATATATATGATGAGAAGCTAACTTGCATTCTCACAGTTAAGCGGCGGAGAAAAGCAGCGTGTATCACTTGCGCGTGCATTCTTGAAGGCAGCACCTATTTTGTAAGCATTACGATTGTCATGTACACTTGCTTTAGCTATTGCCTTATCTTTGTCCCTTATGTCAGTAAGTCTTATATCAGTGATACTTGATACTTAAATGCAAAATCAGTGTCCATTTGCTGTAATCATCGTTAACTTGTCATAAGAAACTTTTCAGGAGCTTTAGAAAATCGGTTGTTTGTCTTGTAATGTTCCTATGTATGACCCGCCACTTCTTATTTTGTCTATTAAAAGGGAAAGTTGTTTAGAAAGCTATCCAATCTTTTAGAAAATTGGGTTCAGGGGTTGGTTGATATTTTTGTGATTTCTTTTGTTATGAATTTGTACAAATCAATTAATCCTTTCAAAGGAAACAATTTTTAATGATCAACCTTTTAATGTTTTGTTCCATTATGAAACCAGCATACCGGAAAGGTGTTTTAAGACCTTTGAATACCTTTGAACGAATCAGATTTTATAATTCAACCGAATGAATGTTAAAAAATTTCCTCTTCGTATCAAGAAGACCTTTTTTTTTCTTTGTTTTTGTGAAAACCCCTTGTGTTTGTCATGGACCCTAACTAGCATATTGATAACTTTTAAAATTAATTACAAGAAAGACAAGGGAGAAAAGGCGAAAAAAGAGTTAGCTGAGGGCTATTACAAAATTGAGATCAGACTCTTCTTCAATTGGCCCGTGAGTGGGGAGGCCCACAACTTCAGCAACTTCGTGATCCTCTTGATAGCTTGTGTGCGGAGAAGCGACTTTTTTAAAGACCCTCTTATTCCTCTCTAACCATTTACTCCAAGAGATACCCATGGCAATAATATCCCATAATTTCCTTCTATCCGGCGGTACTCTCTTCTTCCTCCACAAGATCCCATAGTGATGGGATGCGGAGGCTAAAATAAACTAAAGTGCTGAATTTAAAACATTAAAATCAGATTTCAGCATATCAGAATCAAATTTCAGCAAAGTCTATAATCACAAATCATCATCCATTCATGCCTAAACATATTTAATCTGACGAAGTAATAAAAACTGACAAGATAAAGATTAATTTCAGATTTAAATAACCAAATTCCAGCAACAAAGATGATCACAGTCTCAAATAACAAAGCCAATGTTGCAAAGAACAACCGTAGACCTAATCGATAAACCCTAATGGATGAGATTCTTCAGAAGCCGAATATTTGGAACCCTAATATGAAAAATCAGCAATAAGGCCGGTTGAAAATAAGATCTATCACATGAAAGTATCAGAGGATGATCCAAACCGTGCTTTGGTCAATGCCGGCGGCTATCCGATGCTCCGTTGTTGCAGATGAAGGGGCGGAAGAGGGGGCGTGGTTCAGAAGAAAGGTTGAAGAAGCCGAGACGAGTTGATCTTTGAAGGTGGAGGAACTCCGCGTCGATCTTCCGCGAAGTCGTAGACGAAAGGCGAGGCGACGAGGTAGAAGCGTGCGAAGGAAGAAAAGACTAGATGCAAGGAAGAATCTTCGGAAGATACATCGAACAAGCGCACACGCTTCTCCGTTCTAGGGTTTCAATTCATATCATCATCGTCCCCTCTCAATTAGGGTTTGTAGGGTTTATAGAGGATGAAACAACAAAGAAAACACAAAAAAGGAAAGAAAGAGAGAGAGACGCGCGGGAAGAGAGAGAAGGGGACGCGCGGCATCAGAGAGAGAGGGGGACGCGCGGGTATTTCCGCGGGAAGGGAGGCTGGCCGGGTGAAGGGGGGGTTCGGCTAGGTGTTTTGGGATTTTGGTTTCCCTTAGAATCTCATCCATTGAGATTTAAAACGACCTAAGATCATACGACTAAAAAGTAAACATAGAAACGAGTCAGTTCGGCATTTGTGGCTCGAACCGGATGCGAACATGGCTCGCACCTACCCAAACCAGAAATAAAAAGATAAATAACTCAAAATCCGTTAGTCGGATCGAAATAAAATAAAAACCAAAGTCATAGGTCTTCGAATGAGCTTTCCACTGATGCAGACGGATTGACGATCGGCCTCCTGGATCTCCGGAGGGAATGAAAATACGCCTTCAGCTGTAGAAATCTGCACGTAGTAGGCCTCGTCTGCATCAAGTCCCCCGGACTCAAAAGAACTCGACTCCTGTCGAGCAAGGTCCTGGATCCGGCGGGGGCTCTCCTGGGAGTAACCGTAACCTCGGCATCTGCTCGAACTGCTCTCTCGGGTCCGGTGGCCAAGTAATCCGCCTCAAGTACGCAGCGACTCCATCTGGCATCCCCGGCCCCTCAATGCCAAGTGAAGACCTGAAAGCCAAAACCAACATCCTCCTCGGCACGGTAAGATCATCAAGATACTCAGATAATTTCATGTGATAATAGGAGTTTAGGTTGACATGAAGTTCTAAAGGAATGGCCGCGGGAGCATAATGTGCTGCGGGTCATCGGCTTGCGCGATAAGCAATGGTGTATTTGAAAGGCCATGGGGTGCGGGTGCAATATGTGTTGCTCAAAGTGGCCTGCGCACGGTGCAAAACAAGTGGATTCTAGACGACGAAGATATGTCATGCAATCATTGTCCGGATGCAGTGAATAAAATAAGAAATTAAAGAACTCATCATGCCACTTGTTATGACTTCGAAAAATTAAAGATGATGGGTTGTCTGAAATCTGTAAGCATGAGTCATAAGTACCCTGCCTTGAAAAGTGATCAAACGTGCCAAAATCTTCTTTAATGTTAAACTCAACACTTGGATGATATGGATGCACATATGATTGATCTATGAATGTATAGATGTCAGGCAAATGATGGATGCGAGTGTCATGGATGCCTACGGACTCTAAATGCGATGTGCATGCAATGGAATGCAATATGTTGTCTAATCCCTTCTCAACTATTGGTGAATCAGATGAACACCCAACTAAATTATCTGCAAATGATGGTATGGGATGGCTTTGACTCAGAAGAGCTTGAGGTGCATGGGATCGGTGTCTCCTAAAACATGTGGGCCATAAGGTGACGTTGATGCCGTCCTTAAGGAAAGTATAGGTGTTGGTTTTCCAGTGATGTAGTACATCGCGGTCAAACTGCCATGGACGCCCTAATATAACATCAGCAACGTCTAAAGGAAGGACATCGCACCAGACCTCATCTCGATATTGCAGCCCAATCGACAACTTTGCCAGACAACAATGGGTCACTAACTTGCTCGTGGTGTTGTCTAACCAGGATGTCTTGTAAGGGTGAGCCAATGGTTTGACTTTCCACTTCTTGCTCCTGACTATCACTTCATTGATCAGATTGGTGGTGCAACCTCCATCGATCAAGACACAAAGGTCCATGCCATTGACATTGCAGACTGTTCGGAACAGCTCAAACCTCTGGTTCTTGCAGTGTGGCTTAGTGGGTCCTCCACAGAGCTCGTGGGGAAGTAGCGCTTTAGGTGCTTGGGATAATGGAGACTGGTGAGTAACCAATAGTGGCGCAGTCATGTCATCGCCCTCCAAGACTAACTCATTGAAGTGTTTGCCCTCAGACTCATGACTATCCTCTTCATTATCCGCCAGATTTGTCTGTGGATTTAATTGACGTCGAGGACAATCGGCTGACTTGTGACCCGGCTGGTTGCATTTGAAGCACTTTATCTGGCTCGGGTTGGGTCCTAAAACTCCTTTACCCTTCTCAGTGGGTGCAGGAACTGTACCAGCTATTGGGGAAGGTTCAGGGGGTGGTCTACTAACAGATCCGGATGGTGCCCTAGTGTTGTCATATCGTCAGGACGCAGATCGGGAGTGGTGAGACTCGACTTTCTTAGCCCGACGATGTGCATCACTGACCTGATACAAGTCATGAAGGGACACCACCTCTTGAATTGAAGGTTTAAGACCGTTGACGTACCTAGCGACGCTCTGCTCTTCATCTTCATGCAGATCATTGCGAGCTTGGAGCTTGTAGAATTCATTGGTGTAATCGTCTACCGATTTGTGCTCTTGTCGCAGGTTTTGGAACTTTTGGAACACATTCTGTTTGAAATCAGAAGGGAGGAACTTCTGTTGCATCTTTCCCCTCATGTGTGTCCAAGCGGAAATCTTGTCTTTCCCCTTTCTACCCCTAGCGGTCTGCAACTGTTTCCACCAGATCAGTGCATGACCTTTCAGCTTTAGACTAACAAACTTGACTTGTTTGTCGCGGGGAATTTCTTTCCACTCAAAATATTGGTCGATTCTCTCAGCCCACTGCAGGAACTCTTCTGGATCCATCCTACCCTCAAACTCAGGAATTTCTATTTTGATACCCTGATCCCAGCCCCAATGGGATTTCGATCTCCTATGAGATTTTCTACTTCGCCTACCAGATCCATCAGAGGAACTGACGCTATCACCTCCTGACTCTAGGTCGAACTCACTACGCCCTGGAGACGCTCTAGTCCTGTGCTCTCGATGGGGTCGAGGTTGATTTTGGGAATTAGTGAAGGCTAAGGTCAAGGTTTCGATCTGGGTCTGTAGCCTATCCATGTGTTCTTGTTGCCTTATAAAGGCATCTTGCCAAGTACGGGGTGGGGAAGGTCCAGCCATTCTAGATTCCCTAGAAGATGCTATCGATTCAACTCAGAGAGAAAAGGGTGACCCTAATATGGATGCGCTCACGCGATGCTAGTTTCCTAATTAATGCAAGACACTAACTAAAATGAAAAGAAGGAAAATAAAAAAAAATTTCAGCATGCACACAATATGCAAATGATGCAAGAGGACCGGCCGTTGCGTAAGAACGCGACGACTAGTGCGCTCTGATACCAACTTGATGGGATGCGGAAGCTAAAATAAACTAAAGTGCTAAATTTAAAACATTAAAATCAGATTTCAGCATATCAGAATCAAATTTCAGCAAAGTCTATAATCACAAATCATCATCCATTCATGCCCAAACATATTTAATCTGACGAAGTAATAAAAACTGACAAGATAAAGATTAATTTCAGATTTAAATAACCAAATTTTAGCAACAAAGATTATCACAGTCTCAAATAATAAAGCCAATGTTGCAAAGAACAACCGTAGACCTAATCGATAAACCCTAATGGATGAGATTCTTCAGAAGCCGAATATTTGGAACCCTAATATGAAAAATCAGCAATAAGGCCGGTTGAAAATAAGATCTATCACATGAAAGTATCAGAGGATGATCCAAACCGTGCTTTGGTCAATGCCGGCGGCTATCCGATGCTCCGTTGTTGCAGATGAAGGGGCGGAAGAGGGGGCGTGGTTCAGAAGAAAGGTTGAAGAAGCCGAGACGAGTTGATCTTTGAAGGTGGAGGAACTCCGCGTCGATCTTCCGCGAAGTCGTAGACGAAAGGCGAGGCGACGAGGTAGAAGCGTGCGAAGGAAGAAAAGACTAGATGCAAGGAAGAATCTTCGGAAGATACATCGAACAAGCGCACACGCTTCTCCGTTCTAGGGTTTCAATTCATATCATCATCGTCCCCTCTCAATTAGGGTTTGTAGGGTTTATAGAGGATGAAACAACAAAGAAAACACAAAAAAGGAAAGAAAGAGAGAGAGACGCGCGGGAAGAGAGAGAAGGGGACGCGCGGCATCAGAGAGAGAGGGGGACGCGCGGGTATTTCCGCGGGAAGGGAGGCCGGCCGGGTGAAGGGGGGGTTCGGCTAGATGTTTTGGGGTTTTGGTTTCCCTTAGAATCTCATCCATTGAGATTTAAAACGACCTAAGATCCTACGGCTAAAAAGTAAACATAGAAACGAGTCAGTTCGGCATCTGTGGCTCGAACCGGATGCGAACATGGCTCGCACCTACCCAAACCAGAAATAAAAAGATAAATAACTCAAAATCCGTTAGTCGGATCGAAATAAAATAAAAACCAAAGTCATAGGTCTTCGAATGAGCTTTCCACTGATGCAGACGGATTGACGATCGGCCTCCTGGATCTCCGGAGGGAATGAAAATACGCCTTCAGCTGTAGAAATCTGCACGTAGTAGGCCTCGTCTGCATCACATAGAGTAGAGAAGCTAGGTGTCCTTCATTAGAGCAAATTGTTTTAAAGAATTTCCAAATTGGCTTGACAAAGCTGCACTCCAGCAGAAGGTGGGAGGATGACTCCGTGTTAGAGTTGCAAAAGGAGCAGTTGATGTATGTCGGTATGTGATGCCCGGGAAGTTTCTCTTAAATAGGTTCTCCTTAGTTAGGATTTGATCATGGATTGCAAGGTACATGAAGGTTCTCACCTTCATCGGAACTTTAGACTTTCAAAGGCAATTAGCAGTTGGTCAGGTTGTTGTCTTGGTTGAGGAATTTATAGAGGAAGTTAATTGAGAACTAATCTGACGAATTGAAGTGCCAGAAGGAATCAATTCTCGAAGTGATGGATAAAATAGAGAGAATATGTAAAAGATCAGCTAGTTTGTTCTCCAGATTGATTGGGATTCTGCAAGAGAAGGTGGGCTTCCAATCCGTATTGCATTCGTTGAGGATGGTTTGAGACTTGATATTCACATATTGATTACTGGCAAAAGAAAAGAGCTCTGGAAACACTTATTTGAGAGGCAAATCTCCTATCCAATGGTTCTCCCAGAATTTAATGTGCCTACAATCTCCCAAAATGTACTTGTCGCATCAATGACTCCTTTCCAGAATGGACAAAACTTGCCAGAAACTTGGCTATGAATTTGAATGGGGGAAAACTGTTGGAAGTATCTCTGTTTAACTAGGTCTTTCCACCAATCTCCTAAAGAATTCAGTAACTGCCACCACCATTTCACAAGGGAGGCTATATTGAAGTGTCTGAGATTAATGACCCCCCAAACCTTCTTGTTTCTTAGGAGAGCAAACTTTGTTCCACGTCATCAAATGATTAGAGCCTGAATTACCATCAGATCCCTTCCATAAAAAACGTCTCCTCGGTTTGTCCATCTTTTGAATGACCCAAGAAGGGAAATAATAGAAACCCATTAGATAGGAAGGGATGGCAGAGAGAACAGAATTAATGAGGGTGGGCCTCCCTCTAATTGAAAGATACTTATCTTTCCATCCTGCAAACCATCTATCTACGTTCTGAATAATTGGTAACCAATAATCTTTTTTGAACTTCTCATCATTGATGGGTATTCCCAAGTATTTGATAGGCAAATCTTTAAGTTTGCAATAGCAGATAATTTTGTGCCTTTTGACGGATCTTCGCTGATGTAGTTCATGGAGGACTTGCTAAAATTGATTTGTAGGCCGGAGCACAACTCAAAAGAGTACAAAATAATGTTTAAGGTAACTAGCTAAGATTGTTCTGCCACGCAGAAAAGAAGGGTATCATCAGCAAAGTGCAAATTATTAATTTTCCAACTTGCTTCCCTGATACATGTGAGGAGGTCAAGAGAAACCACCCTCCTAATAATAGCATAAAAACGTCCGCCACCAGAATAAATAAGAATGGTGAAAGGGGGGTAGCAATAAAATTCTTTCTGTTTTATAGTTTGCACCTAAGAAGCACTGACACTGGTACGGGGACACGGGTACGACACAACATGGGTTCGCCGACACGACAAATTCTAAAAAAGGACACGAGTACGGCAGGGACACGGCAAAATAAATTAATATTTTTAAATTTATATTTTATGTGTATTTGCAATTCATATATATTTCAATAACCGAAAAAAACTTATATAAAACAACTAAAATGAAAATTTAATGCATATTGAATTGCTATCGTTAGTTACATCCAGCCCCGATTGGTGAATCGCAGACAGCTCTAAATGGTATGGAAAATAACGGTTATGTTTCAGTTTTGACTTCAACCTATCTGAAACCTCAGAGGATAAGATAAGTTAAAGCCAAACTTGAATCGTAACAGTCCATCATAACCATCCTGACAAGTGAATCACACTCAGGCCCAAATGGTATGCAAAAGAACGGTTGCGATTCAGTTTTGGCTTCAACCTATCTGATCCTCTGAGATTATAACCTCAGAGGATCAGATAGGTTGAAGCCAAAACTGAATCACCACAGCTTGTTACCCGATCCTATATCGAACAGTCCGTCAACTTGCAGTATCCCGAGTGTCCGAGGAGTGTCCGGCGAGTGTTCGAGGAGTGTCCGATCGTGTCCGGCTCCCGGAAGCACATAGGACACGGCACATGCGTGTCCGGTGCGTGTCCGGCGAGTGTCCGACTAGTGTCGGTGTCCGACACGTGTCCGACACGGGTACGGGAGGCCTGGGGAAGTGTACATGCTTCCTAGGTTTGCACCTTTTTCATTTATCCAGGTTTGCAAACCATGCTGTAAATTATCATGTTTTAGATTCTCCCATTGACTACTTTGCTTTTTTTTATATAAATGAAGAGCCTTATGTTGATCCATGCATCATGCACAACTCAATATGTATGGAGCTTTCAAATACCTTAGGAACCTTGTTTTCTTCTCTTAATAATTTATGTCACAATATTACAATATGCTCTAAGGTCACTATTGTATGGAGTATTATTTGATATGATCCAGTTGTATTCCCTATAAATGTAAGTTTAGCTTTTTGTATAATTTGTGTTCTAGTAGAAAATTATATGCATTGTGTTCAGTAGGATCTTTGGACCAAAGTTCAATTCTCTGAGACCAATGAAGACATATTGTTATGTTCAGTGGACAACTCTTGCTCCTGTATTTTCTAATATAGGGACTGGAAAATTCAAATAATAATCTACTATCATGAGCAACTTATAATGTGCTTATTCTGAGGTTTTAGGCTGTGTGATGAAGCTACGAGTTCCCTCGATAGCACAACAGAAGCTGAAATACTAAATGCTCTAAAGACTTTAGCAGACAACCGGACTTCAATCTTTGTTGCTCATCGTCTTACTACCGCAATGCAATGCGATGAGGTAAGCAATACTTTGGTGGAAAATGAAGAATGCACAATTTTGTTAACTATTGATTTACATTTTTCAGATAATTTTGTGTACCTGCTCTTTCTTACTTTTGAATAGAACTTCAATTAGTTTTCAATTTTCATGGGATCAAATTAAGCTTTCTTGATATTCTTAGGCCTGTCTGCAATGTAGTTAGTAGGGTTTCTAGTTTGACTAGACCTAGTCAATACTCCGACATAGGAGAAGTATAGGCTCTAGCAACAAGGTACACAAATAAAAATGAGGAAGAAGGCCAGAAAGCTTCAAGAGAGTGCATAGCTTCTGATTTGAGAACCAAAGTGATGAAGGTGGCAATGTGGCATCAATAGGCTTGAGAATTTCATGTACTTGAAGTTTTGAATGGCATGGCACATCTTCGAGAATTTCTTTCTGATCAATGACCTATTTGCCTTCAAGATGATGTCCACTTCTTCTCAGCTAAGCTACTCTTTATTTAGATTCTTCTTGTTCGGGATTGCTAAAGCACCAATGTATGATATAACATTCCACATTGACGCTTGTAGGCGGTTGTGGCTGGGCTTCCAAAAGAGCTTCCCGTGACTGTAGGTTTTGCAGGAAGTTGTTGGCCGTGTTTGGATGGCTTATTCTCAAAAACTTCCTGTCCTGGCATTTCTGCAGGAAGCCGTGTTGAAAAAGTTTTTTAGCTTCTCGCAAAGGCTTAGCTTATTCTAAACAGATTCTCATGTTGGCACTTCGGCAGGAAGCTGTGTTGAATAAGTTCTTTAGCTTCCCGCAATAGCTTACATGAAAGTTTTTTGTAGGAAGGTGTTTTGAATAGAAGCCCAGCCTGCAGAAGAGCTTCCCCTAGAATCCAAGCCAAACACAGCATTCGGCACCTCACTAAGTCATTCCTTGGAGCGGCAATTGGGATTGGTACCTTAGAGGAGTACCTCCTTAATCAAGGAAAGACTGTCGGGCTACTTTCAAAATTGATCTTAGTATTTCCACCCATCTTAGTATTTTGTTCACTTATTGAGGAATCTAGTCGGTCAAAATGTACAAAACGTCGATTCGTGTTTGGGTCATCTCAAAATACTATTCGTAACCATATCAAACCACTGTTCCAAGTCAGAATACCTGTCATAACCATATCAAACCACTGTTCCAAGTCAGAATACCTGTCATAACCATATCAAACAACTGTTCCAAGTCAGAATACCTGTCATAACCATATCAAACCACTCTTCGAGGTCAAAATACCTGTCATAACCATATCAAACCACTCTTCCAACTATTTTGGGTTGGAGTCGTGATCAATCCTTGTCATCATTCCTATCAAGCTACTTCCATCGCCAACATGTGCCTTTTCCAAATCCTTCTGACAGCTTCATCCAAACTATCCTAGGGCTTCCCTATTTCCTAGCCTTCAAGAAACTCCTAGCCAAACTAGCACGGCCTCAACCTCTCACTCCTGAGTCATCTTTTTGTACTCTTTTTTTTAGGTTTCCATACAGTGGCACATCACCAGCCTTGCCTTCATTCAATGCTGTCTTTTCAGCGTTGTTGGAATTGGAAGCATGCCAAGTTGAAGTTGACGATCTGTTTACCTGATTTGAATCCTGCTGATGAGCTCATGCAGTGAGTGCTGATGTTTGGAATCGGCCCTCTTTTTTGCCTGACACTCTGATATAAAATGTTTTCCTCGAGTTTCAGTGGCAAGTGCCTCACACTTCGCAAATGTTGCTCCACTTCATCTCTTTCGCATATGAGTAATAGGTCCGAGATAATGTAAAGCTCTTAAGCATCTCGAAGGGACTCCTTGAGCCACTCTCTATTCTATGGAGCCATTTGGACTTTTCCACAAAATAGGGAAGCACTTTTTGGAATTGTGACAACCCAAGTTCCTCCCCAAAAGGTACCTGTTGAGGAGGGGAGTAATCGGGTATATTAAGACAAGGATCCCCACTCCCATTACCGATGTGGGACTAAACCGTGAGAGGTATGATCATCTCAACAGGAACCATCTCTAGGGAACTCCTAGAGCCACTCTCTATTCTGGTTAAATAGTTTAAAAAAGATTTTGATCTCTGGGAGTGTCACCGTTTGAAGATTTTAACATTTGGGTTTTTAGAGTGAGAGCTGGTGGGCACATGATGGTGCACTCATCCGCTCGCCAACTGTGGCGAGTGGCCTAGTGAAACGCCAAAACAACGAAAGAGTTAGGAGCTCGTTGGAGATTAAAAAAACCATCCACCGCTCACGGCAGTAGCGAATTCGCTACTATAGCGAGCTGGTTGTAGATGCTCTTAGGAAACATGGAAGCCGGGTTACCTTTGGCGCCCTAGATCATTGATTGCTCCTTTTTAGTTTTGTAATGATCCAGTTTTGATTGTGGTTTTCAGGTTATTGTCTTGGAGAATGGAAGGGTAGTAGAACAGGGCCCACATGAAGTTCTCTTGTCAAGGGCAGGGAGATACGCGCAGCTCTGGGCTCAACACAACAGCAGTGACACCGCCGATACAGGTGTCAAGGTGGGAGCTTGATGAAGCTCTTCAAGTGCTGACCATGTTAAAGCATGCAAGAGGGAGATCTACTTCTCGAGAAATGAAAAAAAAAAAGAGGGGTACTTTAAATTATACAGATTTCTCGACCAAATATACAACGGCGCCTAAGTTACTCGTAAGGGCGGATAACAGTCTGTATCACGAGGTTATTATTTCCGTCTTTCATAGCGGTAATAGGTGCAAATATTGTTTTTTAAAAAAAATTTACCTCAATTGTGTTCTTGGAAGTAGAAAAATAATATACAGCTTGTAATGTAGTAACTACTACATGAATGTTGACATTCATTGCCATGTTTATTGAATAATATACAACATGCCATTTACCGATTTTTCGTTATGGTGTCAATGTTATTTATTTAGAAATCTTTGACAATGGAGATGGCAGTTAACAGAATTGACAGACAGAAGATCCATAGTGATGACCCATCATCCAAATATGGATAAAAATGATAGATTTTGATCTCCATCAGTTGACCCATTGGTGTGGTTCCCACTTATGGATTCGTGGTGACGAGATAGAAGATCATGTAGATCGGACGGAGCTGGATGATCAAACTATCGCTTTCGGTCTCCATTCTAAGTAGGTGTGGGACTGGGGGGGGGGGGGGGGGGGGGGGGGGGGGGGTTGAAGGATCTGCCCATGCCAACCTGACCTACACACGCCTCAACCCTTTGCCCGGGGAACCCGTGGAAGCCCTACCCGTGCTTGCTCATGTCGGGTTGCTCGGTCTGCCCGATTTGCCAAAAAAATGGACTGAATGGACTGGTTGATCAACTTGGACGGTTTAATTTGATCACAAGAAATAGAAATACTTATCTCTTAAAACTAAAACAAAATAAAATCAGCCAACACCTCTCTCTCTCTCTCTCTCTCTCTCTCTCTCTCTCTCTCTCTCTCTCTCTAGTTCTCTAAATTATTCATAACATTCTAGAATGGTTGTGGTGATGGATCTGCAACAGCAGCCCTACAAGCGTATATGTATGCCACTGTATTCGTTTACTCGGGTTCTTTGGGTTGGGAAAGACGGTCCCCAAATTCGTCTAAATTGAAATCGAGTTGATCTTTTTATGTCTAAATTCGCCCAAGTTTTTAACCAGCTATGCCCATACTTATCCACTGTTCGGGTTGGACGGATCATGTTCGGGTCAAACCTGCCCAAGTCCCACCCCTAATTCTAAGTCCAGGGGCTATTAATATTTGACCCTAGAAACACCAAATGCAATCCACTGAGATCGTTTTTTTCGGTCTCATGCATACGGCTGTCCTTTGGCGATAACAAATGACTATAGGGCACCAGCTGATATTCTCTCTCTCTCTCTCTCTCTCTCTCCCTCTCTCTCTCTCTCTGTGTGTGTGTGTGTGTGTCTGAGGATAAATGAATATGGGCCATCAGCTGATATTCTCTCTCTCTCTCTCTCTCTCTCTCTCTCTCTCTCTCTCTCTCTCTCTCTCTCTCTCATTTTAATGCAAGCATTCCCCAATATAAATTCATGCAGAATCCAGTCCAAAGACACTGCAGAGGCTGGGCCTCTGAGCTGGGTGGTTACAATTCTTCAATTGTGCAATTGAGATTTCCAGAGACTTAACAATTAAGGAGAGGCCGAGTGAAGGTTTTTATTTTTGGGTTTATTAGCCTAAGACCCCTCTAACGAACCCAGCATTAGGATAAACCCAGTGAAGGCTTTCATTTGAGCTCCAACCCCTGTAACCAAGCCAACATTAGGATAAATCCCTATCGTTTTTTTAATCCTGATACCACCCTCTCCGCTCTCTCCAATCAGCCATGGTGGAGTGGCAGAGGTAGGAGGTGTCCACGAGCAGCGGTGAAGGAAGCGGCAGCCGCGAACAGTAGAGGCGGTAGGCGCGAGGAGTGAAGGTGATGGCGGCAGATTGGCTTTTTGCTAATCCCCCCTTTATTTTTTGGTACATTGTAGGGGAGGTCACAACAGACCTCAGGAGGCACCATAGCCAGGTGCAAGTAACAGAAGTCACCATTCCGGCAAAAGGAACCGCCACAGCCCGACAAGGACACCCACGGCCCAAAGCCGACACGTACACGGCTGCACCAACAACCAAATACAGAGACACCAATTCTAAGAGCCGCCACACTGGCGACCAAACACAGGAACACCAACCCACCACAAGCTGCCACACCGGCGCACCCACAAAAAAATAGGAAAAATTTATACATCCATAAGTCATCACAAGCCCAAAAACAGAGGAGCTGCCACTGAGTCAATCGACACCGCCGAAGCCTCCATCCGCACTTCGGGACCGCCACACTGCGCCGAGCAGGAGCCTCCATCCACCGCTGAGATCGAGGGCCACCGCAACGAGCCGAGGCGAGCTCCACTGGAACTATACTAGGGGCCTCCAAACCAATTAGTCCAGGCTGCCCCAATACGCCGAAGAGGAAGGACCACCATACCCGAGGAGCAGCCAGAGCCAGAACGTGCGACCCAAAATCCCCAAAATTGGGAAGAGAAATCCCTTTACAAGGACTAGGGAAGAGCTGATCGGCCAAAAAAACACCCTTATCTATAGGGGGGAGCCCAGATCCGTACCTCGGGGTAGGGGTGCACAAAAAACCGGTAGAACCGATGAACCGAATCGAACAGGACCGAACCGTACGGTTTGGTTCGGTTTCTAGCAGGATCGGTTCGGTTCTGGTTTCCAAAATGCAGAACCGTAGGGGACCGGTTCGGTTCCCGGTTGTGGGTTCCAGTTATCGAAACTGAACCGAACCGGTTCATGTACATGCATAATGCATTCATGGGTATAGTAATATGGGTGATGTAAGTAGGGTCATTATATAACGGCCCTACTGATCTCCACAACAGTATCATATATCTGGCTTTGAGATTGCTTATTGTATCCTCGGTTTTTTAATATTTTTTTCATTTCTACTTGCTCCAATGATGGACCTATGCTAACTTCTAGAGGTGCACAGAAAACTAGTGGAATCGGAAAACCGAACTGAACCGGTTTTATATGGTTCGGTCCGGTCCAGTTCCATGCTCCCTACAGTCTGGTTCTGGTTCAAAATATTTGAGAACTGTTGGGACAGGTTTGGTTCCTGGTTCATCCCGGAACCGGTCCAAACCGAACCGTGTGCACCCCTACCCCGGGGTGGATTCCATCGAAGATCCCGGTCCCCCCGGCACCGACAGCGGCGACCACCAAGGAGACCAAGAGGAATACGGCGAAACCCTAAACCAAGGAAGGGAGAGGGGAAGCTTTTCCTTGTGAAACATGTACTAGATCTTGCAGTGAATGAGGTATGTACTTAAGGACGTCCGGCCTCCAACAGCATGCAGTCAGGGATGGAATCAGGACTATTTCGTGCGGGGCCAAAACATAATAATTTGATCTGTTAGGGCAAGGCAAATCATGAACCAGAAAAATTATATGCTACGATTCAAGACTTTTACTATATAATTTTTTTTTAAAAAATTACATAGTTCCTCTCCTTCATGCGGTGACTGAGCCCACTTTTTTGAACCTGCATTGAATCAAAGGGTTGGACTCAAGCTACAAGCCTTGCAGGCCAGCATGCACCCCATGCCGCACAAGGATTGAAGTAAGAAGCCTTAGAGCATTTATATAACATGGCACGACGGTCTACAAGCTGACTAGACAAAATAGAACAACAAGCTGACTGCATAAAAACGAACAAGCTGACTAGACAAAAATGGACCGAATAAATCAAACCATTTGCTCAAAAATCAACGCACGATCTTTATTCCCCCATCAAGCCTAAAGAATTGTAACCTAAAATGACTAAAAAACAAAAATCTTTATGTATGAGCTATAATTTATCATATTATGCTAAGAACATCGTTAGCTGTGATGCTTGACTCAAATTTTTTGAATTATTCCTTATGTTAACCAATTCATCCTTGCCAACTAAAGTGTGTCAACATTTGACTCTTATCAACTAGAATTCGGCTAATGTTCGTAACTGACCTGCCGCTTAATTAGTATTCCAATTAGGGCCCGTTCTTTTGGCGAGACATAAATGGGATGGGAAATTCGTTTCCTTGAGACATTCAAGGTCCGTTCTTTTGGCGAGACATAAATAAGATGAGAAATTCGTTTCCTTGAGACATTCATGGGCAAAGATAATGGCACCCCATGTTCTTTTTTGCGGAGAAAATCCATCTAAATTTTATTTGACATTCATTTCCTCTGTTCTTTTCAACCTTGGACTTAAAAGGACTGAAAATCTATTTTCTTCATGTAATAAAATATTTCATTTTTTTTTACATTAATTATTTTTCATGAGTGACTAAATGATATACATCTCATATTCCATAAGATACTTCTTACTTGTTTCATATGTGCTGAATCACCCCCAAACCTTTTGCTGGTCGCCAAAAGGACCAACATCATAATCGGAGGGTATTATGAATAAACACTCGTTAAATAAATGCTATATAGCCAACACGTTCGCCAACTTCTGGTTGCCAACTCGATGTGGCGCAACCACAATCATCCATTGCACACATTCCTGATCGGTGAATCACACAAAATCCCAACTATCAGGTAAACGGACCACAGTGATTGAGTGCTACATCAAGTTGGCAAACGAATTGGCTATGTAGCATCACTATTCTTATCGACATTTTATCATTCGATTATTTGCTATAGTATTTATGCATGATGGCTCATGGATTGCATTCCATATGTTGACATCAATAGAATGCATTTACTTTGAGGTTATTATCGCTATTTAGACTAAAAATCACCTTAATAGCTTTAATTCCTTTTGGAAAGCAATTTACATGGATAACACTCGAAGGTTAACATTAGAAAAATAGCAATATAGTTGGAATAATATAAATTTACGACTAATGCCAAAAATAAGTTTCATCGGCCCGAGTTGTGTCTCCTAAAATGATGAAATGTATTGATTAGTACTTGTTCGTTTCCTTGTTTACATCGATATGCATCCACGTCACTCATAAGTTCGATATATTCGACGTTGCACTAGCGGTTTACGCTTTGGTCTCGTCTTCCTTCATGCATCATCTCATCTAAATCCCCTATACATAGGCGAGGAAGTTTCTCTCGTTTTCGTTTCTATCACCGAAGAAGCGACTCACCCGATTCGGGTTAAACATTTTAGGGTTCCATTCGGATGGTGTCTTTGAGGTATGGTGTTCCTACTTCCATCCATTTGACAAATTGTGTTTTTTTTTTAAAGTTTTATACTCATGTAAATTTGGCCCTCTTCTTAAAGAAATATGTTGAGGTTAGCCCTTTTTCTCTCCAATTTTTTGCTTGGTATTTTAGTAGCTCTAGCCTATCTATAATAAGAGAAGACAAGAACAAAAAAAAAATCAAAAGTCGATTAGTGATACTTTTGAAATGAGAAAGTACAAGCGATAAATTTAACAAAAAATTTGACCGATGTATTAAATCGATTATTTTTTTCCTTTTTTTTCCATCTCTCAAAGCATCGTATGTATATTAACTATTTTTGTTTGTTCCATCAAATTTGTTATAAGTATTTTATGCGTATCTAATAAGCCAAGCGCTTTCCTAAGCATTGGAAGAAATGCAAATTTTATTTAGGGGTAAAGAAACGCAAAATAACTCGTCGTTAGTGTGCATGAAACAAAAATTAAGTTATACTGAGACGATTTTACGATAATTATGTTGATATCCTTTCTTTTTCCAATGAAGGAGAAAGAAATTCATGGTAATGGCCAAGGGAGGGCAAAGGAGAAGTGCTTGACTCTTGACCCTTGAAGAACAGAAACATGAAGAAGCCACACATGTGATGGTGCCAACAGAAGCTGCACAGGCAAGAAGCAATGGAAAATCAAGCGGGCGAAAGCGAGGCAGGAAGGTCAAAGAAGTCTACAAGGTGATATAGTGTGTGTGTGTGTGTGTGCGCGCGCGTGTGTGTGTGTGGGCAGGCAGGAAGGTCAAAGAAGTCTACAAGGGGGTGTGTGTGTGTTCTCGCTTTTGGGACACAGCAATAGCCAACCAGTGCTTTTATCCCTAGCAATAAACCATACAAACACATTTGGTGAACTCCCTGAAGGCTTCTATATGAATGGCTCATGCCTTCAGTTTTTTTTTTTTTTATAGACATGCCTTCAGTATTGATTGCCCGAAAAAGAGCTACATTACCTACCAAAATTTTCACTCTCTTAACAGGCTGTTGCTGATTTTTGGAAGGAAGAACAAACTCCACAAGAAATTTCAACCGCAAGAACTGAAGGTAAAAGAAACATACATATTGATTCGACGTTCTAAAGGCCTTTGGCTGATGATTATGAGGCCTGAGCTTGTTTCCTTCCATCAGGAAACTCTTCGATGAGCCCGTCAACGTCGCGAGATCCAACTGAACGCATGATTGCATACATTCTTGACATGTTGGAAGTGTAAGTTGCATGCTAGCGTCATCGCTGGCCATTGACATGAGATACTCATGATCTGTTACAAGGAAGATACACATAGCATATTGACATCAGATTCTTACTGTCTTGCTGCAGAAAAGATACACATGTACTGTTCTCCATGCCAGATGACCTCAAGGTTTGGAATTAGACTATTACTTCAGACTGCAACAATGTGATCCAAATAATCAATTACGTTTCGATCCACCCATAACTAGGGTTCGTTTCTGTCAGGCATACCACTACGCTGAAAGCCTGAGAAAACCAGGGGACTTTGCAACACTCAGGCACAAGCACAGGGACAGGATGTACGTAACGATCGAGCAGTTTGAGGTTATGCATAGTTTACGAGAATGTAGCCCGCGCCCTCGAAACCCCAGTACCAGAGTAAGGGGAAGGCCTCGTGGAAGTAGTTCAAGCCCTTGTGGTAGAAGAGGTAATAGAAATTACGTTGGGAAGCTATTTTACCATATGTAATGGATTACTTATTCCATCAATCTAAATCGCCAAGTAGGGTCACATTCTAAATGTTAGCATGAAATGCAATTTGGTCCATTCCCAACAACGAAAGGTGCTAGGTTCAAATCTTGTTGCCCCCATTTATTTAAGTCTCCACAGGCTGCACATGAGGGGGGGTGTTAGTTATGATATGCCATGTCGGTCCATTCCCTAACAGCTTAAACTTTTGGGTGAGATTGTTACTTAACACTAAATGATGTGGCATTAACTCATATATGTATTGACATGTATGGGTACAACTGGAACATAAAGCCAAATATTTAATTACAAGGTCAGGAGTCATTCTGATCATAAATTTTTCCCTATGAAGAATTGTTAATTAAACTAACTGGATACTCTTTCCAGTCTCTACAGAAAGTGGGCAACCTAAATCCTGCGAAGGACAGCAAAGATACACTTACAGGCCTGTGAGTGATTCCATGGATCCGTTGGTTACGATGGTTTGCGGTAGACCTGAGCAGCTTGTCTATGTAAGTCACATTCTCCTAGTTTTGTCTGCACACACATGTAACAGCTGCTAGTACTCTTCTCTATTTTGTAGAGCTCCTTAAATTTTCTTACTTCAATGGCAATTGGTCTCAGATCATAATATTTTCATATATCCACTGTTGAAAGCTTTGAGCAATGAAAAACACATGGTGAGAATTGGTTCTTGTTTTCCTAATATATACAGCAGTCTTATCAACTATATTTCTGCTCCCTTACAAGTTTCTTTGATCCTTTAAGTACTCGATACTTAATGTAGAGAGGAAAATAAAATTTAAGGGTTGAAGACTTCACACCTCTGACTAGGATGATATACCTATAGAAGTCATCAAGGCAAATTGAAACTTGGATTACTTTGAAAACTTCTTGATCAAGCAGCATATCTGCATAATTACGGACACAATTAGGTTTTCCATGTTACTAAATGTGGTAACAAAAAAATCCTGACTCAGAGAATAAATCTCAGATAATTTTATCCCAAGAATTTATTTATTCATATGGTACTCTTGGAACTAAAAATACAATTAGATTTTATTATGACCCAAAATTATATTTCCTATTTTCTAATGTACAAACACAGTAGTTCAGTTATACGAGGAAAGACAATATAAGCACCAGTATGATTTCTCTCTTCAAGATCATGACGATCCATCAGAGCTATTTATATTTTTTAAATCCTTTCATCCAAGCCTGCCCCCCCGGTCTCATGCACCCTGAAGTACATTCCTTCTTCAATCTCTCACGTATAAGCCCACTACAAATCCTAAATAATCATCCTTCCTTTGAACTCTTAAGCTTTGCTCCTCCCAAACCACACAACTGTTTCATGGCAAGATTTGTCTTCTGATGGAGAACTAACGAAGACACAAGAGTGTAAGCTCAAGGAACATTTAGAATTTCATAAGGGTTAAGGAGATCTTGTTATACATTCTATAATGGTCTCTGGTTTATAATTAAACCAACCCACAGTTGCAATGAGTTCAGAATATACAACAACATAGCAGTAACTAGAAGCAGTGACATAAATTGTTTTGTGAGTTATTCTCCATGTGATTCTATATCAGTGGCAAAGAGCACCATGCCATCTCATTTTCACTTCAACAAGTCACAAGAAATTTCAATAATACACTACAAACCTTTGGACTGCGGCCAGTTGTGTCCCAGAGATGTACAGATCCATCATCACCTGCTGTCACCAAAATGTGCCGGCTAAGTCGAGAATAATCAAGCACTCTTCATACCTGGCCTTTCAGAATTGGCAAAATAATGACATCAGAAAATTGAAGATCTTAATCAAGAATTAAACACTGTAAACTGTCTCAGCGTGCAGGCTAACAAGGTTAAGCATGAAATGCATCAAATATCCAAACAAAAACCATCAACCAACCAAACAAGCTACTCATTCGGGTCCTTAAGTTCAGCAGCTCGTGCTCCAGTTACAGAATAAGATCTCTACAATTCTGTCAGCTCGCCCCTTTTGAAAGTAGAACATTTAATGACACCTAAGGTAAGAACCCATGAACATAGTAGGCATCGTCGCCCTAGTTAGCACCATCAGCGTTGCCGCCGCCGCCGCCCTCGTCAGCATTGCCGCCGCCGCCCTCATTAGCACCATTAGCCCTCCTCAAGGAGCACCTGAATCGAATGGAATCTTTGACCAATATCTGATTCTGCAAAAAGAATAAAATTAATAAGATAATATAAATTAAAAAAATTTAATATGAAACATGGAAGGAAATAGTGATAAAGTTCATACCATTGGTACCAAAGGGTATTCATCTGCAGAGGGCAATGGCCCATTTTGCCTGGGCATAACCCATTTGCTCGTTTGAGTTATGACAGTTCCACATGCTTGACATCTAAGTGGACAGAATAACAACGAGAAATTTTTGAAGCATTGCCGGCAAAAGGTAGAATAACAGCATAGGACGACCCTATCAGCTTTGTAAAAAGAACATAGGGAACATAGTGGCTTTTTCATCTGCAGGAAAAAAAAAAAGAAGGTTACATATAAAAGAAATATACAATAAGAACTAGCTTATATTACAAACCTGGTACATCCCCCACGGGGTTAGCTCCCCGGCCCCGACTTCTCCCTCCGGGACATCAGGAGGGAAAATCCAGATGTTAGAACGAACGTGTCGCATGTCTCCAGTGTCTCACACTTTGTCTGAGAGCAAGTCAAGAATCATCTAGAAGTAGAATATCAATTTCTCAATAGTTTTGGCCAACATAGTGAAAATAAATTCAAGAGACTTCATTTTTCTGCCTCGGCCGAACATAAGCCAGCTTCCAAACCAAAATTGTTGGTTTGAACCCAGATCATGAGAGTGCTCGATCGCAAGTGATGGGATAGGAACCTCCCCTGGAGTCACTCAATCTAGTGTAAGCTTATATTCAAAGTGAAGCTAGTCGGAGACAAGTTATGTGTGCTTCCGCAAGACCACCACCACCGCTTGAACATTCTGTGCTATCCACTTGTCAACGTGGTGGACGTGGTGGAGGCCGAATTCGTACTCTGGATGACAAAGATATCCACTTGTCATCTCGGATTCTGGCACCGCCGCTTTGGTCATCCTCCGCCCGCCGTCCTTCGCCATCTTTTTCCTAAATTAGTTCTGTTAAGTTGTGATGTACCCTTCCGTTGTGAACCACGTGTTCTCTCTAAACAGTGTCAGACCTCTTATCCTCTAAGTAGTCATAGGTCCTCCACTCCTTTTGCTATAGTACACTCGATATATGGGGCCCCGCACCATGTGTGTTGTTTCTTGGACATCGCTATTTTGTATCGTTTATTGATGACTACTCCAGCGTTACATGGTTGTATTTGCTTCGAACACATGATGAGTTATTATCGGTCTTTGTTGATTTTCATAAAATGATCTCCACTCAATTTCATGCTAAGGACCAAGGTCCAAGTTCTTAGCTCTGATAATGGCAAAGAATATTTAAGCTCCAATTTTTCTTGATACCTCTCTGAGCATGGGATCTTGCACCAAATCTCGTGTGTTTACATGCCACAGCAGAATGGCGTGGTGGAGCGTAAAAACTGACACTTACTTGAAGTGACTCGCTCCCTCATTTCCACAATGAATGTCCCGTCTCGTTTTTCATCCGAGACTGCTCTTATCGCTTCCTTTCTTATTAATCGTCTCCCGTCTCGCGTGCTTGCCTCCAAGAGGCCCTTAGCATGTCTTATCCCTAAATCCACTTCATTCTTTCCATTGCCACCGCGAGTATTTGGTTGCACGTGTTTTGTGCACCTTCCCATACCTGGGCGGACCAAGTTGGAACCCACCTCACTCAAGTGTGTCTTCTTGGGCTATTCTCCCACACAAAAGGCTACAAATGCTACCATCCATCTAGTCATCGAATTCTTATGTCATGGGATGTTACTTTCTTTGAAGAGGTGTCTTTCTTCCTTGCCGCCGACACTCCTCTTCGGAGGGAGAGTAGCCTTAGGGAAGAGTTCTCTATGTCGGCACCACTACCAGTTGAACCCATGGTGCTACACCGAGTGGAGCCACCACATGCTCAAGAGGAGGTTGGGGGGGCAAGAGAAGGCAACAAAAGAGGAAATGCAGGTCTACTTTCGACGTCCTCGATCGGGATTGGAGCCGGTGCCATCCTCATTTCCTCTCCAAGACCCTCCTTCAGAACCAGGGCCACAAGATGCCCCACCAAATCAACATATACTCGTTGATGAACTCAATGTTCCTATTGTAATTCGAAAGGGAACTCGATCTCATACTCCCTCTACTCGATACCCAATCTCTAAGTTTGTCTCTTATGCATCCCTATCACCACCATATTGTGCATTTGTGACCTGTCTTTCTAGTGTGCCTATACCTCATAATGTGAATGAAGCAATGACTCATGAATGTTGGCATCGCACTATGTGGGATGAGATGACGGCCTTGGAAAAAAATGGTACATGGGACCTTGTGGACATACCACAGGGGAAGAAACTAGTAGGATGCAAATGGGTGTTCTCAGTCAAGCACAAGATTGATGGACAAGTTGAACTATACAAGGCAAGGCTTGTGGCAAAAGGATTTACCCAAACATATGGGATAGACTACCATGAGAACTTTGCGCCGGTCGCCAGTACTATACGGATCCTTTTATCCGTGGCGGCTAATCGTTGGTGGGAACTACATCAACTTGACGTCAATAATGTATTCTTACATGGGGACCTAGTTGAAGAGGTCTACATGGAACAACCCCATGGTTTTTACTCAGCTGCAGGGAAGGCCAAAGTGTGCAAACTCAAGAAAGCCTTATACGGCCTCAAGCAATCTCCAAGAGCTTGGTGTGAGAGATTCAGTGGGGCTATGAAGAAATAAGGCTATGTGCAAGGGAGGGGGACATATTTATATCTCAAAGGAAATATGTCCTCGATCTCTTGAAAAAATCCGGAATGATGGGTTGCAAACCGGCACACATCTCTCTCTCTCTCTCTCTCTCTCTCTCTCTCTCTCTCTCTCTCTCTCTCCCCTGCAGGTTCTTGTGATTACTGAATGATCTGAGTACAACCTCGTGGATCTCTAGGCCTCGAAACTAAATTAAAAAAATCACGAAATCGAATCATCGAAGATAAACAAAGAGAAATCACTCGAAAGATCGAAACGAAATCATGATCGAAGATCATTGAGCCAACAAAATCAAGATACAAGATGAACAAGAAATCAAAAAGGGAAAAAAAATCAACAAGAAATAGATGATTATCCAAAATCGAACAATAGAACAATGACAAATACGATCAAAGAGTAAGTAAGAAAACCTCTGGGATCCAAAGTAGAAGAAGAGCAAGAAAACCTCTCGGACCTTGTTTTTTCTCGCCAAGATCCCGCAGCAATCAACCGGTAACAGAGGACATTGGAATGGTTTCGCCCGCAGGAATCAACCGGTACCAGCCTGATACAAGATCAACAAGAAATCAAAAAGGGAAAAAAAATCAACAAGAAATAGATGATTATCCAAAATCGAACGATAGAACAATGACAAATACGATCAAAGAGTAAGTAAGAAAACCTCTGCGATCCAAAGTAGAAGAAGAGCAAGAAAACCTCTCGGACCTTGTTTTTTCCTGCCAAGATCCCGCAGTAATCAACCGGTAACAGAGGACATTGCAATGGTTTCGCCCGCAGGAATCAACCGGTACCAACCTGATACAAGATGAACAAGAAATCAAAAAGGGAAAAAAAATCAACAAGAAATAGATGATTATCCAAAATCGAACGATAGAACAATGACAAATACGATCAAAGAGTAAGTAAGAAAACCTATGGGATCCAAAGTAGAAGAAGAGCAAGAAAATCTCTCGGACCTTGTTTTTTCCTGCCAAGATCCCGCAGCAATCAACCGGTAACAGAGGACATTGCAATGGTTTCGCCCGCAGGAATCAACCGGTACCAGCCTGATACAAGATGAAAAAGAAATCAAAAAGGGAAAAAAAATCAACAAGAAATAGATGATTATCCAAAATCGAACGATAGAACAATGACAAATATGATCAAAGAGTAAGTAAGAAAACCTCTGCGATCCAAAGTAGAAGAAGAGCAAGAAAACCTCTCGGACCTTGTTTTTTCCCGCCAAGATCCCGCAGCAATCAACCGGTAACAGAGGACATTGCAATGGTTTCGCCCGCAGGAATCAACCGGTACCAGCCTGATACAAGATGAACAAGAAATCAAAAAGGGAAAAAAAATCAACAAGAAATAGATGATTATCCAAAATCGAACGATAGAACAATGACAAATACGATCAAAGAGTAAGTAACAAAACCTCTGGGATCCAAAGTAGAAGAAGAGCAAGAAAACCTCTCGGACCTTGTTTTTTCCCGCCAAGATCCCGCATCAATCAACCGGTAACAGAGGACATTGCAATGGTTTCGCCCGCAGGAATCAACCGGTACCAGCCTGATACAAGATGAACAAGAAATCAAAAAGGGAAAAAAAATCAACAAGAAATAGATGATTATCCAAAATCGAACGATAGAGCAATGACAAATACGATCAAAGAGTAAGTAAGAAAACCGCTGGGATCCAAAGTAGAAGAAGAGCAAGAAAACCTCTCGGACCTTGTTTTTTCCTGCCAAGATCCCGCAGCAATCAATCGGTAACAGAGGACATTGCAATGGTTTCGCCCGCAGGAATCAACCGGTACCAGCCTGATACAAGATGAACAAGAAATCAAAAAGGGAAAAAAAATCAACACGAAATAGATGATTATCCAAAATCGAACGATAGAACAATGACAAATACGATCAAAGAGTAAGTAAGAAAACCTCTGGGATCCAAAGTAGAAGAAGAGCAAGAAAACCTCTCGGACCTTGTTTTTTCCCGCCAAGATCCCGCAGCAATCAACCGGTAACAGAGGACATTGCAATGGTTTCGCCCGCAGGAATCAACCGGTACCAGCCTGATACAAGATGAACAAGAAATCAAAAAGGGAAAAAAAAATCAACAAGAAATAGATGATTATCCAAAATCGAACGATAGAACAATGACAAATACGATCAAAGAGTAAGTAAGAAAACCTCTGGGATCTAAAGTAGAAGAAGAGCAAGAAAACCTTTCGGACCTTGTTTTTTCCCGCCAAGATCCCGTAGCAATCAACCGGTAACAGAGGACATTGCAATGGTTTCGCCCGCAGGAATCAACCGGTACCAGCCTGATACAAGATGAACAAGAAATCAAAAAGGGAAAAAAAATCAACAAGAAATAGATGATTATCCAAAATCGAACGATAGAACAATGACAAATACGATCAAAGAGTAAGTAAGAAAACCTCTGGGATCCAAAGTAGAAGAAGAGCAAGAAAACCTCTCGGACATTGTTTTTTCTCGCCAAGATCCCGCAGCAATCAACCGGTAACAGAGGACATTGCAATGGTTTCGCCCGCAGGAATCAACCGGTACCAGCCTGATACAAGATGAACAAGAAATCAAAAAGGGAAAAAAAATCAACAAGAAATAGATGATTATCCAAAATCGAACGATAGAACAATGACAAATACGATCAAAGAGTAAGTAAGAAAACCTCTGGGATCCAAAGTAGAAGAAGAGCAAGAAAACCTCTCGGACCTTGTTTTTTCCCGCCAAGATCCCGCAGCAATCAACCGGTAACAGAGGACATTGCAATGGTTTCGCCCGCAGGAATCAACCGGTACCAGCCTGATACAAGATGAACAAGAAATCAAAAAGGGAAAAAAAATAAACAAGAAATAGATGATTATCCAAAATCGAACGATGGAACAATGACAAATACGATCAAAGAGTAAGTAAGAAAACCTCTGGGATCCAAAGTAGAAGAAGAGCAAGAAAACCTCTCGGATTTTGTTTTTTCCCGCCAAGATCCCGCAGTAATCAACCGGTAACAGAGGACATTGCAACGGTTTCGCCCGCAGGAATCAACCGGTACCAGCCAAGGTACAAAATCTCGACATATTTCGCGAAATATCGCAAAATATTTTGGTTTTCTCAAACCTCGGCACGAAATTCGTATTGTGATATCGAACGAAATAGGAATCACGAAAATATCGCGATATATCGCGATATTTCGTGCGATATATTTGTTGCGACGAAATATCGCGATATTTCGTGGATATTTCGGGACATTTCGGAAAATTTCGAGAATATAATAACATTTAAGTAAATGTCGTCTTACTTAATTTTTATTTTCTCCATTTACTTTAAGTTATTATATGTAAATAAGCAAATACCCCCCCATTTGATTTCAATAAAAATATCAAAAAAATCAAAAACCAAGTGAATCAAAAAGTAGGTTTTCAGTTTTAGTAGGAGAAAAAAGTTTTTTCGGTTTTTCATAAAATTTGTATGTTGAGAAAAGTGGTTAAATCAACTCATTTTTAGCTCAAAAAATTCCACAAGATGTAGAACTACAAGTACATCTAGAAAACCATGGTCCGTCAAAGAAAATTTTAAATGTATAAAAACTTTTCTTTATAAAAACTCATTTTTTCAGACTTAGTAAAAAAACAGTGTTTTGCATTTCAGCATAATTTTTGCACGATTTCAAACTTGCACAACTTTCTTGTTTTAAGTTCATTTTCAAAATCGTTTGAAGCATTAATTTAACAATCAACTAATCTTTATTTTGGAAATATTTTTCTCCACAAAAAAGATTAAAAAGCATTTTAAAAACATAGATCAAAACAGGACCAAACAAGACTGCACAAGACTCACAGACTCAAATACTAAATACATGCTTTGTGATGCTCTACACCCGTAGATAGGGTATAAATATTATCTGAGTATTCTAAAACGTGTATCTATACTTAGTTTATGACTATCCAGAGTTTCATTCAAAAATTCCATTAAAAAATCAATATTTCCACCATTTCCATCAAATCACAATATTTCCACACTGTCGAAATATTTCCACGAAATATTTCCATTTTCCAGGAGGTCGAAATATTGACCGAAATGGAAATTTCGAACCTTGGTACCAGCCTGATACAAGATGAACAAGAAATCAAAAAGGGAAAAAAAATCAACAAGAAATAGATGATTATCCAAAATCGAACGATAGAACAATGACAAATACGATCAAAGAGTAAGTAAGAAAACCTCTGGGATCCAAAGTAGAAGAAGAGCAAGAAAACCTCTCGGACCTTGTTTTTTCCCGCCAAGATCCCGCAGCAATCAACCGGTAACAGAGGACATTGCAATGGTTTTGCCCGCAGGAATCAATCGGTACCAGCCTGATACAAGATGAACAAGAAATCAAAAAGGAAAAAAAAATCAATAAGAAATAGATGATTATCCAAAATCGAACGATAGAACAATGACAAATACGATCAAAGAGTAAGTAAGAAAACCTATAGGATCCAAAGTAGAAGAAGAGCAAGAAAACCTCTCGGACCTTATTTTTTCCTGCCAAGATCCCGCAGCAATCAACCGGTAACAGAGGACATTGCAATGGTTTCGCCCGCAGGAATCAACCGGTACCAGCCTGATACAAGATGAACAATAAATCAAAAAGGGAAAAAAAATCAACAAGAAATAGATGATTATCCAAAATCGAACGATAGAACAATGACAAATACGATCAAAGAGTAAGTAAGAAAACCTCTGGGATCCAAAGTAGAAGAAGAGCAAGAAAACCTCTCGGACCTTGTTTTTTCCCGCCAAGATCCCACAGCAATCAACCGGTAACAGAGGACATTGCAATGGTTTCGCCCGCAGGAATCAACCGGTACCAGCCTGATACAAGATGAACAAGAAATCAAAAAGGGAAAAAAAATCAACAAGAAATAGATGATTATCCAAAATCGAACGATAGAACAATGACAAATACGATCAAAGAGTAAGTAACAAAACCTCTGGAATCCAAAGTAGAAGAAGAGCAAGAAAACCTCTCGGACCTTGTTTTTTCCCGCCAAGATCCCACAGCAATCAATCGGTAACAGAGGACATTGCAATGGTTTCGCCCGTAGGAATCAACCGGTACCAGCCTGATACAAGATGAACAAGAAATCAAAAAGGGAAAAAAAATCAACAAGAAATAGATGATTATCCAAAATCGAACGATAGAACAATGACAAATACGATCAAAGAGTAAGTAAGAAAACCTCTGGGATCCAAAGTAGAAGAGCAAGAAAACCTCTCAGACCTTGTTTTTTCCCGCCAAGATCCCGCAGCAATCAACCGGTAACAGAGGACATTGCAATGGTTTCGCCCGCAGGAATCAACCGATACCAGCCTGATACAAGATGAATAAGAAATCAAAAAGGGAAAAAAAATTCAACAAGAAATAGATGATTATCCAAAATCGAACGATAGAACAATGACAAATACGATCAAAGAGTAAGTAAGAAAACCTATGGGATCCAAAGTAGAAGAAGAGCAAGAAAACCTCTCGGACCTTGTTTTTTCCCGCCAAGATCCCGCAGCAATCAACCGGTAACAGAGGACATTGCAATGGTTTCGCCCGCAGGAATCAACCGGTACCAGCCTGATACAAGATGAACAAGAAATCAAAAAGGGAAAAAAAATCAACAAGAAATATATGATTATCCAAAATCGAACGATAGAACAATGACAAATACGATCAAAGAGTAAGTAACAAAACCTCTGGAATCCAAAGTAGAAGAAGAGCAAGAAAACCTCTCGGACCTTGTTTTTTCCCGCCAAGATCACACAGCAATCAACCGGTAACAGAGGACATTGCAATGGTTTCGCCCGCAGGAATCAACCGGTACCAGCCTGATACAAGATGAACAAGAAATCAAAAAGGGAAAAAAAATCAACAAGAAATAGATGATTATCCAAAATCGAACGATAGAACAATGACAAATACGATCAAAAAGTAAGTAAGAAAACCTCTGAGATCCAAAGTAGAAGAGCAAGAAAACCTCTCAGACCTTGTTTTTTCCCGCCAAGATCCCGCAGCAATCAACCGGTAACAAAGGACATTGCAATGGTTTCGCCCGCAGGAATCAACCGGTACCAGCCTGATACAAGATGAACAAGAAATCAAAAAGGGAAAAAAAATCAACAAGAAATAGATGATTATCCAAAATCGAACGATAGAACAATGACAAATACGATCAAAGAGTAAGTAAGAAAACCTCTGGGATCCAAAGTAGAAGAAGAGCAAGAAAACCTCTCGGACCCTGTTTTTTCCCGCCAAGATCCCGCAGCAATCAACCGGTAACAGAGGACATTGCAATGGTTTCGCCCGCAGGAATCAACCGGTACCAGCCTGATACAAGATGAACAAGAAATCAAAAAGGGAAAAAAAATCAACAAGAAATAGATGATTATCCAAAATCGAACGATAGAACAATGACAAATACGATCAAAGAGTAAGTAAGAAACCTCTGGGATCCAAAGTAGAAGAAGAGCAAGAAAACCTCTCGGACCTTGTTTTTTCCCGCCAAGATCCCACAGCAATCAACCGGTAACAGAGGACATTGCAATGATTTCGCCCGCAGGAATCAACCGGTACCAGCCTGATACAAGATGCACAAGAAATCAAAAAGGGAAAAAAAATCAACAAGAAATAGATGATTATCCAAAATCGAACGATAGAACAATGACAAATACGATCAAAGAGTAAGTAAGAAACCTCTGGGATCCAAAGTAGAAGAAGAGCTAGAAAACCTCTCGGACCTTGTTTTTTCCCGCCAAGATCCCGCAGCAATCAACTGGTAACAGAGGACATTGCAATGATTTCGTCCACAGTATTCAACCGGTACCAGCCTGATACAAGATGAACAAGAAATCAAAAAGGGAAAAAAAATCAACAAGAAATAGATGATTATCCAAAATCGAACGATAGAACAATGACAAATACGATCAAAGAGTAAGTAAGAAAACCTCTGGGATCCAAAGTAGAAGAAGAGCAAGAAAGCCTCTCGGACCTTGTTTTTTCCCGCCAAGATCCCGCAGCAATCAACCGGTAACAGAGGACATTGCAATGGTTTCGCCCGCAGGAATCAACCGGTACCAGCCTGATACAAGATGAACAAGAAATCAAAAAGGGAAAAAAAATCAACAAGAAATAGATGATTATCTAAAATCGAACGATAGAACAATGACAAATACGATCAAAGAGTAAGTAAGAAAACCTCTGGGATCCAAAGTAGAAGAAGAGCAAGAAAACCTCTCGGACCTTGTTTTTTCCAGCCAAGATCCCGCAGCAATCAACCGGTAACAGAGGACATAGCAATGGTTTCGCCCGCAGGAATCAACCGGTACCAGCCTGATACAAGATGAACAAGAAATCAAAAAGGGAAAAAAATCAACAAGAAATAGATGATTATCCAAAATCGAACGATAGAACAATGACAAATACGATCAAAGAGAAAGTAAGAAAACCTCTGGGATCCAAAGTAGAAGAAAAGCAAGAAAACCTCTCGGACCTTGTTTTTTCCCGCCAAGATCCCGCAACAATCAACCGGTATCAGGGGACATTGTAATGGTTTCGCCCGCAGAAATCAACCGGTACCAGCCTGATACAAGATGAACAAAAAATCAAAAAGGGAAAAAAAATCAACAAGAAATAGATGATTATCCAAAATCGAACGATAGAACAATGACAAATACGATCAAAGAGTAAGTAAGAAAAACCTCTGGGATCCAAAGTAGAAGAAGAGCAAGAAAACCTCTCGGACATTGTTTTTTCCCGCCAAGATCCCGCAGCAATCAACCGGTAACAGAGGACATTGCAATGGTTTCGCCCGCAGGAATCAACCGGTACCAGCCTGATACAAGATGAACAAGAAATCAAAAAGGGAAAAAAAATCAACAAGAAATAGATGATTATCCAAAATCGAAAGATAGAACAATGACAAATACGATCAAAGAGTAAGTAACAAAACCTCTGGGATCCAAAGTAGAAGAAGAGCAAGAAAACCTCTCGGACCTTGTTTTTTCCCGCCAAGATCCCGCAGCAATCAACCGGTAACAGAGGACATTGCAATGGTTTTGCCCGCAGGAATCAACCGGTACCAGCCTGATACAAGATGAACAAGAAATCAAAAAGGGAAAAAAAATCAACAAGAAATAGATGATTATCCAAAATCGAACGATAGAACAATGACAAATACGATCAAAGAGTAAGTAAGAAAACCTCTGGGATCCAAAGTAGAAGAAGAGCAAGAAAACCTCTCGGACCTTATTTTTTCCCGCCAAGATCCCGCAGCAATCAACCGGTAACAGAGGACATTGCAATGGTTTCGCCCGCAGGAATCAACCGGTACCAGCCTGATACAAGATGAACAAGAAATCAAAAAGGGAAAAAAAATCAACAAGAAATAGATGATTATCCAAAATCGAACGATAGAACAATGACAAATACGATCAAAGAGTAAGTTAGAAAACCTCTGGGATCCAAAGTAGAAGAAGAGCAAGAAAATCTCTCGGACCTTGTTTTTTCCCGCCAAGATCCCGCAGCAATCAACCGGTAACAGAGGACATTGCAATGGTTTCGCCCGCAGGAATCAACCGGTACCAGCCTGATACAAGATGAACAAGAAATCAAAAAGGGAAAAAAAATCAACAAGAAAAAGATGATTATCCAAAATCGAACGATAGAACAATGACAAATACGATCAAAGAGTAAGTAAGAAAACCTCTGGGATCCAAAGTAGAAGAAGAGCAAGAAAACCTCTCGGACCTTGTTTTTTCCCGCAAAGATCCCGCAGCAATCAACCGGTAACAGAGGACATTGCAATGGTTTCGCCCGCAGGAATCAACCGGTACCAGCCTGATACAAGATGAACAAGAAATCAAAAAGGGAAAAAAAATCAACAAGAAATAGATGATTATCTAAAATCGAACGATAGAATAATGACAAATACGATCAAAGAGTAAGTAAGAAAACCTCTGGGATCCAAAGTAGAAGAAGAGCAAGAAAACCTCTCGGACCTTGTTTTTTCCAGCCAAGATCCCGCAGCAATCAACCGGTAACAGAGGACATAGCAATGGTTTCGCCCGCAGGAATCAACCGGTACCAGCCTGATACAAGATGAACAAGAAATCAAAAAGGGAAAAAAATCAACAAGAAATAGATGATTATCCAAAATCGAACGATAGAACAATGACAAATACGATCAAAGAGAAACTAAGAAAACCTCTGGGATCCAAAGTAGAAGAAAAGCAAGAAAACCTCTCGGACCTTGTTTTTTCCCGCCAAGATTCCGCAGCAATCAACCGGTATCAGGGGACATTGCAATGGTTTCGCCCGCAGAAATCAACCGGTACCAGCCTGATACAAGATGAACAAAAAATCAAAAAGGGAAAAAAAATCAACAAGAAATAGATGATTATCCAAAATCGAACGATAGAACAATGACAAATACGATCAAAGAGTAAGTAAGAAAAACATCTGGGATCCAAAGTAGAAGAAGAGCAAGAAAACCTCTCGGACATTGTTTTTTCCCTCCAAGATCCCGCAGCAATCAACCGGTAACAGAGGACATTGCAATGGTTTCGCCCGCAGGAATCAACCGGTACCAGCCTGATACAAGATGAACAAGAAATCAAAAAGGGAAAAAAAATCAACAAGAAATAGATGATTATCCAAAATCGAATGATAGAACAATGACAAATACGATCAAAGAGTAAGTAACAAAACCTCTGGGATCCAAAGTAGAAGAAGAGCAAGAAAACCTCTCGGACCTTGTTTTTTCCCGCCAAGATCCCGCAGCAATCAACCGGTAACAGAGGACATTGCAATGGTTTCGCCCGCAGGAATCAACCGGTACCAGCCTGATACAAGATGAACAAGAAATCAAAAAGGGAAAAAAAATCAACAAGAAATAGATGATTATCCAAAATCGAACGATAGAACAATGACAAATACGATCAAAGAGTAAGTAAGAAAACCTCTGGGATCCAAAGTAGAAGAAGAGCAAGAAAACCTCTCGGACCTTGTTTTTTCCCGCAAAGATCCCGCAGCAATCAACCGGTAAGAGAGGACATTGCAATGGTTTCGCCGCTGGAATCAACCGGTACCAGCCTGATACAAGATGAACAAGAAATCAAAAAGGGAAAAAAAATCAACAAGAAATAGATGATTATCCAAAATCGAACGATAGAACAATGACAAATACAATCAAAGAGTAAGTAAGAAAACCTCTGGGATCCAAAGTAGAAAAAGAGCAAGAAAACCTCTCGGACCTTGTTTTTTCCCGCCAAGATCCCGCAGCAATCAACCGGTAAGAGAGGACATTGCAATGGTTTCGCCCGCAGGAATCAACCGGTACCAGCCTGATACAAGATGAACAAGAAATCAAAAAGGGAAAAAAAAATCAACAAGAAATAGATGATTATCCAAAATCGAACGATAGAACAATGACAAATACGATCAAAGAGTAAGTAAGAAAACCTCTGGGATCCAAAGTAGAAGAAGAGCAAGAAAACCTCTCGGACCTTGTTTTTTCCCACCAAGATCCCGCAGCAATCAACCGGTAACAGAGGACATTGCAATGGTTTCGCCCGCAGGAATCAACCGGTACCAGCCTGATACAAGATGAACAAGAAATCAAAAAGGGATAAAAAATCAACAAGAAATAGATGATTATCCAAAATCGAACGATAGAATAATAACAAATATGATCAAAGAGTAAGTAAGAAAACCTATGGGATCCAAAGTAGAAGAAGAGCAAGAAAACCTCTCGGACCTTGTTTTTTCCTGCCAAGATCCCGCAGCAATCAACCGGTAACAGAGGACATTGCAATGGTTTTGCCCGCAGGAATCAACCGGTACCAGCCTGATACAAGATGAACAAGAAATCAAAAAGGGAAAAAAAATCAACAAGAAATAGATGATTATCCAAAATCGAACGATAGAACAATGACAAATACGATCAAAGAGTAAGTAAGAAAACCTCTGGGATCCAAAGTAGAAGAAGAGCAAGAAAACCTCTCGGACCTTGTTTTTTCCCGCCAAGATCCCGCAGCAATCAACCGGTAACAGAGGACATTGCAATGGTTTCGCCCGCAGGAATCAACCGGTACCAGCCTGATACAAGATGAACAAGAAATCAAAAAGGGAAAAAAAATCAACAAGAAATAGATGATTATCCAAAATCGAACGATAGAACAATGACAAATACGATCAAAGAGTAAGTAACAAAACCTCTTGAATCCAAAGTAGAAGAAGAGCAAGAAAACCTCTCGGACCTTGTTTTTTCCCGCCAAGATCCCACAGCAATCAACCGGTAACAGAGGACATTGCAATGGTTTCGCCCGCGGGAATCAACCGGTACCAGCCTGATACAAGATGAACAAGAAATCAAAAAGGGAAAAAAAATCAACAAGAAATAGATGATTATCCAAAATCGAACGATAGAACAATGACAAATACGATCAAAGAGTAAGTAAGAAACCTCTCGGATCCAAAGTAGAAGAAGAGCAAGAAAACCTCTCGGACCTTGTTTTTTCCCGCCAAGATCCCGCAGCAATCAACCGGTAATAGAGGACATTGCAATGGTTTCGCCCGCAGGAATCAACCGGTACCAGCCTGATACAAGATGAACAAGAAATCAAAAAGGGAAAAAAAATCAACAAGAAATAGATGATTATCCAAAATCGAACGATAGAACAATGACAAATACGATCAAAGAGTAAGTAAGAAAACCTCTGGGATCTAAAGTAGAAGAAGAGCAAGAAAACCTCTCGGACCTTGTTTTTTTCCGCAAAGATCCCGCAGCAATCAACCGGTAACAGAGGACATTGCAATGGTTTCGCCCGTAGGAATCAATCGGTACCAGCCTGATACAAGATGAACAAGAAATCAAAAAGGGAAAAAAAATCAACAAGAAATAGATGATTATCCAAAATCGAACGATAGAACAATGACAAATACGATCAAAGAGTAAGTAAGAAAACCTCTGGGATCCAAAGTAGAAGAAGAGCAAGAAAACCTCTCGGACCTTGTTTTTTCTCGCCAAGATCCCGCAGCAATCAACCGGTAACAGAGGACATTGCAATGGTTTCGCCCGCAGGAATCAACCGGTACCAGCATTATACAAGATGAACAAGAAATCAAAAAGGGAAATAAAATCAACAAGAAATAGATGATTATCCAAAATTGAACGATAGAACAATGACAAATACGATCAAAGAGTAAGTAAGAAAACCTCTGGGATCCAAAGTAGAAGAAGAGCAAGAAAACCTCTCAGACCTTGTTTTTTCCCGCCAAGATCCCGCAGCAATCAACCGGTAACAGAGGACATTGCAATGGTTTCGCCCACAGGAATCAACCGGTACCAGCCTGATACAAGATGAACAAGAAATCAAAAAGGGAAAAAAAATCAACAAGAAATAGATGATTATCCAAAATCGAACGATAAAATAATGACAAATACGATCAAAGAGTAAGTAAGAAAACCTATGGGATCCAAAGTAGAAGAAGAGCAAGAAAACCTCTCGGACCTTGTTTTTTCCTGCCAAGATCCCGCAGCAATCAACCGGTAACAGAGGACATTGCAATGGTTTCGCCCGCAGGAATCAACCGGTACCAGCCTGACACAAGATGAACAAGAAATCAAAAAGGGAAAAAAAATCAACAAGAAATAGATGATTATCCAAAATCGAACGAAAGAACAATGACAAATACGATCAAAGAGTAAGTAACAAAACCTCTGGGATCCAAAGTAGAAGAAGAGCAAGAAAATCACTCGGACCTTGTTTTTTCCTGCCAAGATCCCGCAGCAATCAACCGGTAACAGAGGACATTGCAATGGTTTCGCCCGCAGGAATCAACCGGTACCAGCCTGATACCAGATGAAAAAGAAATCAAAAAGGGAAAAAAAATCAACAAGAAATAGATGATTATCCAAAATCGAACGATAGAACAATGACAAATACGATCAAAGAATAAGTAAGAAAACCTCTGGGATCCAAAGTAGAAGAAGAGCAAGAAAACCTCTCGGACCTTGTTTTTTCCCGTCAAGATCCCGCAGCAATCAACCGGTAACAGAGGACATTGCAATGGTTTCGCCCGCAGGAATCAACCGGTACCAGCCTGATACAAGATGAACAAGAAATCAAAAAGGGAAAAAAAATCAACAAGAAATAGATGATTATCCAAAATCGAACGATAGAACAATGACAAATACGATCAAAGAGTAAGTAAGAAAACTTATGGGATCCAAAGTAGAAGAAGAGCAAGAAAATCACTCGGACCTTGTTTTTTCCTGCCAAGATCCCGCAGCAATCAACCGGTAACAGAGGACATTGCAATGGTTTCGCCCGCAGGAATCAACCGGTACCAGCCTGATACCAGATGAAAAAGAAATCAAAAAGGGAAAAAAAATCAACAAGAAATAGATGATTATCCAAAATCGAACGATAGAACAATGACAAATACGATCAAAGAATAAGTAAGAAAACCTCTGGGATCCAAAGTAGAAGAAGAGCAAGAAAACCTCTCGGACCTTGTTTTTTCCCGTCAAGATCCCGCAGCAATCAACCGGTAACAGAGGACATTGCAATGGTTTCGCCCGCAGGAATCAACCGGTACCAGCCTGATACAAGATGAACAAGAAATCAAAAAGGGAAAAAAAATCAACAAGAAATAGATGATTATCCAAAATCGAACGATAGAACAATGACAAATACGATCAAAGAGTAAGTAACAAAACCTCTCGGATCCAAAGTAGAAGAAGAGCAAGAAAACCTCTCGGACCTTGTTTTTTCCTGCCAGGATCCCGCAGCAATCAACCGGTAACAGAGGATATTGCAATGGTTTTGCCCGCAGGAATCAACCGGTACCAGCCTGATACAAGATGAACAAGAAATCAAAAAGGGAAAAAAAATCAACAAGAAATAGATGATTATCCAAAATCGAACGATAGAACAATGACAAATACGATCAAAGAGTAAGTAACAAAACCTCTGGGATCCAAAGTAGAAGAAGAGCAAGAAAACCTCTCGGACCTTGTTTTTTCCCGCCAGGATCCCGCAGCAATCAACCGGTAACAGAGGACATTGCAATGGTTTTGCCCGCAGGAATCAACCGGTACCAGCCTGATACAAGATGAACAAGAAATCAAAAAGGGAAAAAAAATCAACAAGAAATAGATGATTATCCAAAATCGAACGATAGAACAATGACAAATACGATAAAAGAGTAAGTAACAAAACCTCTGGAATCCAAAGTAGAAGAAGAGCAAGAAAACCTCTCGGACCTTCTTTTTTCCCGCCAAGATCCCACAGCAATCAACCGGTAACAGAGGACATTGCAATGGTTTCGCCCGCAGGAATCAACCGGTACCAGCCTGATACAAGATGAATAAGAAATCAAAAAGGGAAAAAAAATCAACAAGAAATAGATGATTATCCAAAATCGAACGATAGAACAATGACAAATACGATCAAAGAGTAAGTAAGAAAACCTCTGGGATCCAAAGTAGAAGAGCAAGAAAACCTCTCAGACCTTGTTTTTTCCCGCCAAGATCCCGTAGCAATCAACCGGTAACAGAGGACATTGCAATGGTTTCGCCCGCAGGAATCAACCGGTACCAGCCTGATACAAGATGAACAAGAAATCAAAAAGGGAAAAAAAATCAACAAGAAATAGATGATTATCCAAAATCGAACGATAGAATAATGACAAATACGATCAAAGAGTAAGTAAGAAAACCTCTGGGATCCAAAGTAGAAGAAGAGCAAGAAAACCTCTCGGACCTTGTTTTTTCCTGCCAAGATCCCGCAGCAATCAATCGGTAACAGAGGACATTGCAATGGTTTCGCCCGCAGGAATCAACCGGTACCAGTCTGATACAAGATGAACAAGAAATCAAAAAGGGAAAAAAAATCAACAAGAAATAGATGATTATCCAAAATCGAACGATAGAACAATGACAAATACGATCAAAGAGTAAGTAAGAAACCTCTGGGATCCAAAGTAGAAGAAGAGCAAGAAAACCTCTCGGACTTTGTTTTTTCCCGCCAAGATCCCGCAGCAATCAACCGGTAACAGAGGACATTGCAATGGTTTCGCCCGCAGGAATCAACCGGTACCAGCCTGATACAAGATGAACAAGAAATCAAAAAGGGAAAAAAAATCAACAAGAAATAGATGATTATCCAAAATCGAACGATAGAACAATGACAAATACGATCAAAGAGTAAGTAAGAAAACCTCTGGGATCCAAAGTAGATGAAGAGCAAGAAAACCTCTCGGACCTTGTTTTTTCCCGGCAAGATCCCGCAGCAATCAACCGGTAACAGAGGACATTGCAATGGTTTCACCCGCAGGAATCAACCGGTACCAGCCTGATATAAGATGAACAAGAAATCAAAAAGGGAAAAAAAATCAACAAGAAATAGATGATTATCCAAAATCGAACGATAGAACAATGACAAATACGATCAAAGAGTAAGTAAGAAAACCTCTGGGATTCAAAGTAAAAGAAGAGCAAGAAAACCTCTCGGACCTTATTTTTTCCCGCCAAGATCCCGCAGCAATCAACCGATAACAGAGGACAATGCAATGGTTTCGCCCGCAGGAATCAACCGGTACTAGCCTGATACAAGATGAACAAGAAATCAAAAAGGAAAAAAAAATCAACAAGAAATAGATGATTATCTAAAATTGAACGATAGAACAATGACAAATACGATCAAAGAGTAAGTAAGAAAACCTCTGGGATCCAAAGTAGAAGAAGAGCAAGAAAACCACTCGGACCTTGTTTTTTCCCACCAAGATCCCGCAGCAATCAACCGGTAACAGAGGACATAGCAATGGTTTCGCCCGCAGGAATCAACCGGTACCAGCCTGATACAAGATGAACAAGAAATCAAAAAGGGAAAAAAATCAACAAGAAATAGATGATTATCTAAAATCGAACGATAGAACAATGACAAATACGATCAAAGAGTAAGTAAGAAAACCTCTGGGATCCAAAGTAGAAGAAAAGCAAGAAAACCTCTCGGACCTTGTTTTTTCCCGCCAAGATCCCGCAGCAATCAACCGGTAACAGAGGACATTGCAATGGTTTCGCCCGCAGAAATCAACCGGTACCAGCCTGATACAAGATGAACAAGAAATCAAAAAGGGAAAAAAAATCAACAAGAAATAGATGATTATCCAAAATCGAACGATAGAACAATGACAAATACGATCAAAGAGTAAGTAAGAAAAACCTCTGGGATCCAAAGTAGAAGAAGAGCAAGAAAACCTCTCGGACATTGTTTTTTCCCGCCAAGATCCCGCAGCAATCAACCGGTAACAGAGGACATTGCAATGGTTTCGCCCGCAGGAATCAACCGGTACCAGCCTGATACATGATGAACAAGAAATCAAAAAGGGAAAAAAAATCAACAAGAAATAGATGATTATCCAAAATCGAACGATAGAACAATGACAAATACGATCAAAGAGTAAGTAAGAAAACCTCTGGGATCAAAAGTAGAAGAAGAGCAAGAAAACCTCTCGGACCTTGTTTTTTCCCGCCAAGATCCCGCAGCAATCAACCGGTAACAGAGGACATTACAATGGTTTCGCCCGCAGGAATCAACCGGTACCAGCCTGATACAAGATGAACAAGAAATCAAAAAGGAAAAAAAAATCAACAAGAAATAGATGATTATCCAAAATCGAACGATAGAACAATGACAAATACCATCAAAGAGTAAGTAAGAAAACCTCTGGGATCCAAAGTAGAAGAAGAGCAAGAAAACCTCTCGGACCTTGTTTTTTCCCGCCAAGATCCCGCAGCAATCAACCGGTAACAGAGGACATTGCAATGGTTTCGCCCGCAGGAATCAACCGGTACCAGCCTGATACAAGATGAACAAGAAATCAAAAAGGGAAAAAAATCAACAAGAAATAGATGATTATCCAAAATCGAACGATAGAACAATGACAAATACGAACAAAGAGTAAGTAACAAAACCTCTGGAATCCAAAGTAGAAGAAGAGCAAGAAAACCTCTCGGACCTTGTTTTTTCCCGCCAAGATCCCGCAGCAATCAACCGGTAAGAGAGGACATTGCAATGGTTTCGCCCGCTGGAATCAACCGGTACCAGCCTGATACAAGATGAACAAGAAATCAAAAAGGGAAAAAAAATCAACAAGAAATAGATGATTATCCAAAATCGAACGATAGAACAATGACAAATACGATCAAAGAGTAAGTAACAAAACCTCTGGAATCCAAAGTAGAAGAAGAGCAAGAAAACCTCTCGGACCTTGTTTTTTCCCGCCAAGATCCCACAGCAATCAACCGGTAACAGAGGACATTGCAATGGTTTCGCCCGCAGGAATCAACCGGTACCAGCCAGATACAAGATGAACAAGAAATCAAAAAGGGAAAAAAAATCAACAAGAAATAGATGATTATCCAAAATCGAACGATAGAACAATGACAAATACGATCAAAGAGTAAGTAAGAAAACCTATGGGATCCAAAGTAGAAGAAGAGCAAGAAAATCTCTCGGACCTTGTTTTTTCCTGCCACGATCCCGCAGCAATCAACCGGTAACAGAGGACATTGCAATGGTTTCGCCCACAGAAATCAACCGGTACCAGCCTGATACAAGATGAACAAGAAATCAAAAAGGGAAAAAAAATCAACAAGAAATAGATGATTATCCAAAATCGAACGATAGAACAATGACAAATACGATCAAAGAGTAAGTAAGAAAAACCTCTGGGATCCAAAGTAGAAGAAGAGCAAGAAAACCTCTCGGACATTATTTTTTCCCGCCAAGATCCCGCAGCAATCAACCGGTAACAAAGGACATTGCAATGGTTTCGCCCGCAGGAATCAACCGGTACCAGCCTGATACATGATGAACAAGAAATCAAAAAGGGAAAAAAAATCAACAAGAAATAGATGATTATCCAAAATCGAACGATAGAACAATGACAAATACGATCAAAGAGTAAGTAAGAAAACCTCTGGGATCAAAAGTAGAAGAAGAGCAAGAAAACCTCTCGGACCTTGTTTTTTCCCGCCAAGATCCCGCAGCAATCAACCGGTAACAGAGGACATTGCAATGGTTTCGCCCGCAGGAATCAACCGGTACCAGCCTGATACAAGATGAACAAGAAATCAAAAAGGAAAAAAAAATCAACAAGAAATAGATGATTATCCAAAATCGAACGATAGAACAATGACAAATACGATCAAAGAGTAAGTAAGAAAACCTCTGGGATCCAAAGTAGAAGAAGAGCAAGAAAACCTCTCGGACCTTGTTTTTTCCCGCCAAGATCCCGCAGCAATCAACCGGTAACAGAGGACATTGCAATGGTTTCGCCCGCAGGAATCAACCGGTACCAGCCTAATACAAGATGAACAAGAAATCAAAAAGGGAAAAAAAATCAACAAGAAATAGATGATTATCCAAAATCGAACGATAGACCAATGACAAATACGATCAAAGAGTAAGTAAGAAAACCTCTGGGATCCAAAGTAGAAGAAGAGCAAGAAAACCTCTCGGACCTTGTTTTTTCCCGCCAAGATCCCGCAGCAATCAACCGGTAACAGAGGACATTGCAATGGTTTCGCCCGCAGGAATCAACCGGTACCAGCCTGATACAAGATGAACAAGAAATCAAAAAGGGAAAAAAAATCAACAAGAAATAAATGATTATCCAAAATCGAACGATAGAACAATGACAAATACGATCAAAGAGTAAGTAAGAAAACCTCTGGGATCCAAAGTAGAAGAAGAGCAAGAAAACCTCTCGGACCTTGTTTTTTCCCGCCAAGATCCCGCAGTAATCAACCGGTAACAGAGGACATTGCAATGGTTTCGCCCGCAGGAATCAACCGGTACCAGCCTGATACAAGATGAACAAGAAATCAAAAAGGGAAAAAAAATCAACTAGAAATAGATGATTATCCAAAATCGAACGATAGAACAATGACAAATACGATCAAAGAGTAAGTAAGAAAACCTCTGGGATCCAAAGTAGAAGAAGAGCAAGAAAACCTCTCGGACCTTGTTTTTTCCCGCCAAGATCCCGCAGCAATCAACCGATAACAGAGGACATTGCAATGGTTTCGCCCGCAGGAATCAACCGGTACCAGCCTGATACAAGATGAACAAGAAATCAAAAAGGGAAAAAAAATCAACAAGAAATAGATGATTATCTAAAATCGAACGATAGAACAATGACAAATACGATCAAAGAGTAAGTAAGAAAACCTCTGGGATCCAAAGTAGAAGAAGAGTAAGAAAACCTCTCGGACCTTGTTTTTTCCCGCCAAGATCCCGCAGCAATCAACCGGTAACAGAGGACATAGCAATGGTTTCGCCCGCAGGAATCAACCGGTACCAGCCTGATACAAGATGAACAAGAAATCAAAAAGGGAAAAAAATCAACAAGAAATAGATGATTATCCAAAATCGAACGATAGAACAATGACAAATACGATCAAAGAGTAAGTAAGAAAACCTCTGGGATCCAAAGTAGAAGAAAAGCAAGAAAACCTCTCGGACCTTGTTTTTTCCCGCCAAGATCCCACAGCAATCAACCGGTAGCAGAGGACATTGCAATGGTTTCGCCCGCAGAAATCAACCGGTACCAGCCTGATACAAGATGAACAAGAAATCAAAAAGGGAAAAAAAATCAACAAGAAATAGATGATTATCCAAAATCGAACGATAGAACAATGACAAATACGATCAAAGAGTAAGTAAGAAAAACCTCTGGGATCCAAAGTAGAAGAAGAGCAAGAAAACCTCTCGGACATTGTTTTTTCCCGCCAAGATCCCGCAGCAATCAACCGGTAACAGAGGACATTGCAATGGTTTCGCCCGCAGGAATCAACCGGTACCAGCCTGATACAAGATGAACAAGAAATCAAAAAGGGAAAAAAAATCAACAAGAAATAGATGATTATCCAAAATCGAACGATAGAACAATGACAAATACGATCAAAGAGTAAGTAAAAAAACCTCTGGGATCCAAAGTAGAAGAAGAGCAAGAAAACCTCTCGGACCTTGTTTTTTCCCGCCAAGATCCCGCAGCAATCAACCGGTAACAGAGGACATTGCAATGGTTTCGCCCGCAGGAATCAACCGGTACCAGCCTGATACAAGATGAACAAGAAATCAAAAAGGGAAAAAAAATCAACAAGAAATAGATGATTATCCAAAATCGAACGATAGAACAATGACAAATACGATCAAAGAGTAAGTAAGAAAACCTCTGGGATCCAAAGTAGAAAAAGAGCAAGAAAACCTCTCGGACCTTGTTTTTTCTCGCCAAGATCCCGCAGCAATCAACCGGTAACAGAGGACATTGCAATGGTTTTGCCCGCAGGAATCAACCGGTACCAGCCTGATACAAGATGAACAAGAAATCAAAAAGGGAAAAAAATTCAACAAGAAATAGATGATTATCCAAAATCGAACGATAGAACAATGACAAATACGATCAAAGAGTAAGTAAGAAAACCTCTGGGATCCAAAGTAGAAGAAGAGCAAGAAAACCTCTCGGACCTTGTTTTTTCCCGCCAAGATCCCGCAGCAATCAACCGGTAACAGAGGACATTGCAATGGTTTCGCCCGCAGGAATCAACCGGTACCAGCCTGATACAAGATGAACAAGAAATCAAAAAGGGAAAAAAAATCAATAAGAAATAGATGATTCTCCAAAATCGAACGATAGAACAATGACAAATACGATCAAAGAGTAAGTAAGAAAACCTCTGGGATCCAAAGTAGAAGAAGAGCAAGAAAACCTCTCGGACCTTGTTTTTTCCCGCCAAGATCCCGCAGCAATCAACCGGTAACAGAGGACATTGCAATGGTTTCGCCCGCAGGAATCAACCGGTACCAGCCTGATACAAGATGAACAAGAAATCAAAAAGGGAAAAAAAATCAACAAGAAATAGATGATTATCCAAAATCGAACGATAGAACAATGACAAATACGATCAAAGAGTAAGTAAGAAAACCTCTGGGATCCAAAGTAGAAGAAGAGCAAGAAAACCTCTCGGACCTTGTTTTTTCCCGCCAAGATCCCGCAGCAATCAACCGGTAACAGAGGACATTGCAATGGTTTCGCCCGCAGGAATCAACCGGTACCAGCCTGATACAAGATGAACAATAAATCAAAAAGGGAAAAAAAATCAACAAGAAATAGATGATTATCCAAAATCGAACGATAGAACAATGACAAATACGATCAAAGAGTAAGTAAGAAAACCTCTGGGATCCAAAATAGAAGAAGAGCAAGAAAACCTCTCGGACCTTGTTTTTTCCCGCCAAGATCCCGCAGCAATCAACCGGTAACAGAGGACATTGCAATGGTTTCGCCCGCAGGAATCAACCGGTACCAGCCTGATACAAGATGAACAAGAAATCAAAAAGGGAAAAAAAATCAACAAGAAATAGATAATTATCCAAAATCGAACGATAGAACAATGACAAATACGATCAAAGAGTAAGTAAGAAAACCTCAGGGATCCAAAGTAGAAGAAGAGCAAGAAAACCTCTCGGACATGGTTTTTTCCCGCCAAGATCCCGCAGTAATCAACCGGTAACAGAGGACATTGCAATGGTTTCGCCCGCAGGAATCAACCGGTACCAGCCTGATACAAGATGAACAAGAAATTAAAAAGGGAAAAAAAATCAACAAGAAATAGATGATTATCCAAAATCGAACGATAGAATAATGACAAATACGATCAAAGAGTAAGTAAGAAAACCTATGGGATCCAAAGTAGAAGAAGAGCAAGAAAACCTCTCGGACCTTGTTTTTTCCTGCCAAGATCCCGCAGCAATCAACCGGTAACAGAGGACATTGCAATGGTTTTGCCCGCAGGAATCAACCGGTACCAGCCTGATACAATATGAACAAGAAATCAAAAAGGGAAAAAAAATCAACAAGAAATAGATGATTATCCAAAATCGAACGATAGAACAATGACAAATACGATCAAAGAGTAAGTAAGAAAACCTCTGGGATCCAAAGTAGAAGAAGAGCAAGAAAACCTCTCGGACCTTGTTTTTTCCCGCCAAGATCCCGCAGCAATCAACCGGTAACAGAGGACATTGCAATGGTTTCGCCCGCAGGAATCAACCGGTACCAGCCTGATACAAGATGAACAAGAAATCAAAAAGGGAAAAAAAATCAACAAGAAATAGATGATTATCCAAAATCGAACGATAGAACAATGACAAATACGATCAAAGAGTAAGTAAGAAAACCTCTGGGATCCAAAGTAGAAGAAGAGCAAGAAAACCTCTCGGACCTTGTTTTTTCCCGCCAAGATCCCGCAGCAATCAACCGGTAACAGAGGACATTGCAATGGTTTCGCCCGCAGGAATCAACCGGTACCAGCCTGATACAAGATGAACAAGAAATCAAAAAGGGAAAAAAAATCAACAAGAAATAGATGATTATCCAAAATCGAACGATAGAACAATGACAAATACGATCAAAGAGTAAGTAACAAAACCTCTGGAATCCAAAGTAGAAGGAGAGCAAGAAAACCTCTCGGACCTTGTTTTTTCCCGCCAAGATCCCGCAGCAATCAACCGGTAACAGAGGACATTGCAATGGTTTCGCCCGCAGGAATCAACCGGTACCAGCCTGATACTAGATGAACAAGAAATCAAAAAGGGAAAAAAAATCAACAAGAAATAGATGATTATCTAAAATCGAACGATAGAACAATGACAAATACGATCAAAGAGTAAGTAAGAAAACCTCTGGGATCCAAAGTAGAAAAAGAGCAAGAAAACCTCTCGGATCTTGTTTTTTCCCGCCAAGATCCCGCAGCAATCAACCGGTAACAGAGGATATAGCAATGGTTTCGCCCGCAGGAATCAACCGGTACCAGCCTGATACAAGATGAACAAGAAATCAAAAAGGGAAAAAAAATCAACAAGAAATAGATGATTATCCAAAATCGAACGATAGAACAATGACAAATACGATCAAAGAGTAAGTAAGAAAACCTCTGGGATCCAAATTAGAAGAAGAGCAAGAAAACCTCTCGGACCTTGTTTTTTCCCGCCAAGATCCCGCTGCAATCAACCGGTAACAGAGGACATTGCAATGGTTTCGCCCGCAGGAATCAACCGGTACCAGCCTGATACAAGATGAACAAGAAATCAAAAAGGGAAAAAAAATCAACAAGAAATAGATGATTATCCAAAATCGAACGATAGAACAATGACAAATACGATCAAAGAGTAAGTAAGAAAACCTCTGGGATCCAAAGTAGAAGAAAAGCAAGAAAACCTCTCGGACCTTGTTTTTTCCCGCCAAGATCCCGCAGCAATCAACCGGTAACAGTGGACATTGCAATTGTTTCGCCCGCAGAAATCAACCGGTACCAGCCTGATACAAGATGAACAAGAAATCAAAAAGGGAAAAAAAATCAACAAGAAATAGATGATTATCCAAAATCGAACGATAGAACAATGACAAATACGATCAAAGAGTAAGTAAGAAAACATCTAGGATCCAAAGTAGAAGAAGAGCAAGAAAATCACTCGGACCTTGTTTTTTCTCGCCAAGATTCCACAGCAATCAACCGGTAACAGAGGACATTGCAATGGTTTCGCCCGCAGGAATCAACCGGTACCAGCCTGATACAAGATGAACAAGAAATCAAAAAGGGAAAAAAAATCAACAAGAAATAGATGATTATCCAAAATCGAACGATAGAACAATGACAAATACGATCAAAGAGTATGTAAGAAAACCTCTGGGATCCAAAGTAGAAGAAGAGCAAGAAAACCTCTCGGACCTTATTTTTTCCCGCTAAGATCCCGCAGCAATCAACCGGTAACAGAGGACATTGCAATGGTTTCGCCCGCAGGAATCAACCGGTACCAGCCTGATACAAGATGAACAAGAAATCAAAAAGGAAAAAAAAATCAACAAGAAATAGATGATTATCCAAAATCGAACGATAGAACAATGACAAATACGATCAAAGAGTAAGTAAGAAAACCTATGGGATCCAAAGTAGAAGAAGAGCAAGAAAACCTCTCGGACCTTGTTTTTTCCCGCCAAGATCCCGCAGCAATCAACCGGTAACAGAGGACATTGCAATGGTTTCGCCCGCAGGAATCAACCGGTACCAGCCTGATACAAGATGAACAAGAAATCAAAAAGGAAAAAAAAATCAACAAGAAATAGATGATTATCCAAAATCGAACGATAGAACAATGACAAATACGATCAAAGAGTAAGTAAGAAAACCTATGGGATCCAAAGTAGAAGAAGAGCAAGAAAACTTCTCGGACCTTGTTTTTTCCCGCCAAGATCCCGCAGCAATCAACCGGTAACAGAGGACATTGCAATGGTTTCGCCCGCAGGAATCAACCGGTACCAGCCTGATACAAGATGAACAAGAAATCAAAAAGGGAAAAAAATCAACAAGAAATAGATGATTATCCAAAATCGAACGATAGAACAATGACAAATACGATCAAAGAGTAAGTAAGAAAACCTCTGGGATCAAAAGTAGAAGAAGAGCAAGAAAACCGCTCGGACCTTGTTTTTTCCCGCCAAGATCCTGCAGCAATCAACCGGTAACAGAGGACATTGCAATGGTTTCGCCCGCAGGAATCAACCGGTACCAGCCTGATACAAGATGAACAAGAAATCAAAAAGGGAAAAAAAATCAACAAGAAATAGATGATTATCCAAAATCGAACGATAGAAAAATGACAAATACGATCAAAGAGTAAGTAAGAAAACCTCTGGGATCCAAAGTAGAAGAAGAGCAAGAAAACCTCTCGGACCTTGTTTTTTCCCGCCAAGATCCCGCAGCAATCAACCGGTAACAGAGGACATTGCAATGGTTTCGCCCGCAGGAATCAACCGGTACCAGCCTGATACAAGATGAACAAGAAATCAAAAAGGGAAAAAAAATCAACAAGAAATAGATGATTATCCAAAATCGAACGATAGAATAATGACAAATACGATCAAAGAGTAAGTAAGAAAACCTCTAGGATCCAAAGTAGAAGAAGAGCAAGAAAACCTCTCGGACCTTGTTTTTTCCCGCCAAGATTCCGCAGCAATCAACCGGTAACAGAGGACATTGCAATGGTTTCGCCCGCAGGAATCAACCGGTACCAGCCTGATACAAGATGAACAAGAAATCAAAAAGGGAAAAAAAATCAACAAGAAATAGATGATTATCCAAAATCGAACGATAGAACAATGACAAATACGACCAAAGAGTAAGTAAGAAAACCTCTGGGATCCAAAGTAGAAGAAGAGCAAGAAAACCTCTCGGACCTTGTTTTTTCCCGCCAAGATCCCGCAGCAATCAACCGGTAACAGAGGAAATTGCAATGGTTTCACCCGCAGGAATCAACCGGTACCAGCCTGATACAAGATGAACAAGAAATCAAAAAGGGAAAAAAAATCAACAAGAAATAGATGATTATCCAAAATCGAACGATAGAACAATGACAAATACGATCAAAGAGTAAGTAAGAAAACCTATGGGATCCAAAGTAGAAGAAGAGCAAGAAAACCTCTCGGACCTTGTTTTTTCCCGCCAAGATCCCGCAGCAATCAACCGGTAACAGAAGACATTGCAATGGTTTCGCCCGCAGAAATCAACCGGTACCAGCCTGATACAAGATGAACAAGAAATCAAAAAGGGAAAAAAAATCAACAAGAAATAGATGATTATCCAAAATCGAACGATAGAACAATGACAAATACGATCAAAGAGTAAGTAAGAAAAACCTCTGGGATCCAAAGTAGAAGAAGAGCAAGAAAACCTCTCGGACATTGTTTTTTCCCGCCAAGATCCCGCAGCAATCAACCGGTAACAGAGGACATTGCAATGGTTTCGCCCGCAGGAATCAACCGGTACCAGCCTGATACAAGATGAACAAGAAATCAAAAAGGGAAAAAAAATCAACAAGAAATAGATGATTATCCAAAATTGAACGATAGAACAATGACAAATACGATCAAAGAGTAAGTAAGAAAACCTCTGGGATCCAAAGTAGAAGAAGAGCAAGAAAACCTCTCGGACCTTGTTTTTTCCCGCCAAGATCCCGTAGCAATCAACCGGTAACAGAGGACATTGCAATGGTTTCGCCCACAGGAATCAACCGGTACCAGCCTGATACAAGAAGAACAAGAAATCAAAAAGGGAAAAAAAAAATCAACAAGAAATAGATGATTATCCAAAATCGAACGATAGAACAATGATAAATACGATCAAAGAGTAAGTAAGAAAAACCTCTGGGATCCAAAGTAGAAGAAGAGCAAGAAAACCTCTCGGACATTGTTTTTTCCCGCCAAGATCCCGCAGCAATCAACCGGTAACAGAGGACATTGCAATGGTTTCGCCCGCAGGAATCAACCGGTACCAGCCTGATACAAGATGAACAAGAAATCAAAAAGGGAAAAAAAATCAACAAGAAATAGATGATTATCCAAAATCGAACGATAGAACAATGACAAATACGATCAAAGAGTAAGTAAGAAAACCTCTGGGATCCAAAGTAGAAGAAGAGCAAGAAAACCTCTCGGACCTTGTTTTTTCCCGCCAAGATCCCGCAGCAATCAACCGGTAACAGAGGACATTGCAATGGTTTCGCCCGCAGGAATCAACCGGTACCAGCCTGATACAAGATGAACAAGAAATCAAAAAGGGAAAAAAAATAAACAACAAATAGATGATTATCCAAAATCGAACGATAGAATAATGACAAATACGATCAAAGAGTAAGTAAGAAAACCTCTGGGATCCAAAGTAGAAGAAGAGCAAGAAAACTTCTCGGACCTTGTTTTTTCCCGCCAAGATCCCGCAGTAATCAACCGGTAACAGAGGACATTGCAATGGTTTCGCCCGCAGGAATCAACCGGTACCAGCCTGATACTAGATGAACAAGAAATCAAAAAGGGAAAAAAAATCAACAAGAAATAGATGATTATCCAAAATCGAACGATAAAACAATGACAAATACGATCAAAGAGTAAGTAAGAAAACCTCTGGGATCCAAAGTAGAAGAAGAGCAAGAAAACCTCTCGGACCTTGTTTTTTCCCACCAAGATCCCGCAGCAATCAACCGGTAACAGAGGACATTGCAATGGTTTCGACCGCAGGAATCAACCGGTACCAGCCTGATACAAGATGAACAAGAAATCAAAAAGGGAAAAAAAATCAACAAGAAATAGATGATTATCCAAAATCGAACGATAGAACAATGACAAATACGATCAAAGAGTAAGTAAGAAAACCTCTGGGATCCAAAGTAAAAGAAGAGCAAGAAAACCACTCGGACCTTGTTTTTTCCCGCCAAGATCCCGCAGCAATCAACCGGTAACAGAGGACATAGCAATGGTTTTGCCCACAGGAATCAACCGGTACCAGCCTGATACAAGATGAACAAGAAATCAAAAAGGGAAAAAAAATCAATAAGAAATAGATGATTATCCAAAATCGAACGATAGAACAATGACAAATACGATCAAAGAGTAAGTAAGAAAACCTCTGGGATCCAAATTAGAAGAAGAGCAAGAAAACCTCTCGGACCATGTTTTTTCCCGCCAAGATCCCGCAGCAATCAACCGGTAACAGAGGACATTGCAATGGTTTCGCCCGCAGGAATCAACCGGTACCAGCCTGATACAAGATGAACAAGAAATCAAAAAGGGAAAAAAAATCAACAAGAAATAGATTATTATCCAAAATCGAACGATAGAACAATGACAAATACGATCAAAGAGTAAGTAAGAAAACCTCTGGGATCCAAAGTAGAAGAAAAGCAAGAAAACCTCTCGGACCTTGTTTTTTCCCGCCAAGATCCCGCAGCAATCAACCGGTAACAGAGGACATTGCAATGGTTTCGCCCGCAGAAATCAACCGGTACCAGCCTGATACAAGATGAACAAGAAATCAAAAAGGGAAAAAAAATCAACAAGAAATAGATGATTATCCAAAATCGAACGATAGAACAATGACAAATACGATCAAAGAGTAAGTAAGAAAAACCTCTGGGATCCAAAGTAGAAGAAGAGCAAGAAAACCTCTCGGACATTGTTTTTGCCCGCCAAGATCCCGCAGCAATCAACCGGTAACAGAGGACATTGCAATGGTTTCGCCCGCATGAATCAACCGGTACTAGCCTGATACAAGATGAACAAGAAATCAAAAAGGGAAAAAAAATCAACAAGAAATAGATGATTATCCAAAATCGAACGATAAAACAATGACAAATACGATCAAAGAGTAAGTAAGAAAACCTCTGGGATCCAAAGTAGAAGAAGAGCAAGAAAACCTCTCGGACCTTGTTTTTTCCCACCAAGATCCCGCAGCAATCAACCGGTAACAGAGGACATTGCAATGGTTTCGCCCGCAGGAATCAACCGGTACCAGCCTGATACAAGATGAACAAGAAATCAAAAAGGGAAAAAAAATCAACAAGAAATAGATGATTATCCAAAATCGAACGATAGAACAATGACAAATACGATCAAAGAGTAAGTAAGAAAACCTCTGGGATCCAAAGTAGAAGAAGAGCAAGAAAACCTCTCGGACCTTGTTTTTTCTCGCCAAGATCCCGCAGCCATCAACCGGTAACAGAGGACATTGCAATGGTTTCGCCCGCAGGAATCAACCGGTACCAGCCTGATACAAGATGAACAAGAAGTCAAAAAGGGAAAAAAAATCAACAAGAAATAGATGATTATCCAAAATCGAATGATAGAACAATGACAAATACGATCAAAGAGTAAGTAAGAAAACCTCTGGGATCCAAAGTAGAAGAAGAGCAAGAAAACCTCTCGGACCTTGTTTTTTCCCGCCAAGATCCCGCAGCAATCAACCGATAACAAAGGACATTGCAATGGTTTCGCCCGCAGGAATCAACCGGTACCAGCCTGATACAAGATGAACAAGAAATCAAAAAGGGAAAAAAAATCAACAAGAAATAGATGATTATCCAAAATCGAACGATAGAACAATGACAAATACGATCAAAGAGTAAGTAAGAAAACCTCTAGGATCCAAAGTAGAAGAAGAGCAAGAAAACCTCTCGGACTTTGTTTTTTCCCGCCAAGATCCCGCAGCAATCAACCGGTAACAGAGGACATTGCAATGGTTTCGCCCGCAGGAATCAACCGGTACCAGCCTGATACAAGATGAACAAGAAATCAAAAAGGGAAAAAAAATCAACAAGAAATAGATGATTATCCAAAATCGAACGATAGAACAATGACAAATACGATCAAAGAGTAAGTAAGAAAACCTCTGGGATCCAAAGTAGAAGAAGAGCAAGAAAACCTCTCGGACCTTGTTTTTTCCCGCCAAGATCCCGCAGCAATCAACCGGTAACAGAGGATATTGCAATGGTTTCACCCGCAGGAATCAACCGGTACCAGCCTGATACAAGATGAACAAGAAATCAAAAAGGGAAAAAAAATCAACAAGAAATAGATGATTATCCAAAATCGAACGATAAAACAATAACAAATACGATCAAAGAGTAAGTAAGAAAACCTATGGGATCCAAAGTAGAAGAAGAGCAAGAAAACCTCTCGGACCTTGTTTTTTCCTGCCAAGATCCCGCAGCAATCAACCGGTAACAGAAGACATTGCAATGGTTTTGCCCGCAGAAATCAACCGGTACCAGCCTGATACAAGATGAACAAGAAATCAAAAAGGGAAAAAAAATCAACAAGAAATAGATGATTATCCAAAATCGAACGATAGAACAATGACAAATACGATCAAAGAGTAAGTAAGAAAAACCTCTGGGATCCAAAGTAGAAGAAGAGCAAGAAAACCTCTCGGACATTGTTTTTTCCCGCCAAGATCCTGCAGCAATCAACCGGTAATAGAGGACATTGCAATGGTTTCGCCCGCAGGAATCAACCGGTACCAGCCTGATACAAGATGAACAAGAAATCAAAAAGGGAAAAAAATCAACAAGAAATAGATGATTATCCAAAATCGAACGATAGAACAATGACAAATACGATCAAAGAGTAAGTAAGAAAATCTCTGGGATCCAAAGTAGAAGAAGAGCAAAAAAACCTCTCGGACCTTGTTTTTTCCCGCCAAGATCCCGCAGCAATCAACCGGTAACAGAGGACATTGCAATGGTTTCGCCCGCAGGAATCAACCGGTACCAGCCTGATACAAGATGAACAAGAAATCAAAAAGGAAAAAAAAATCAACAAGAAATAGATGATTATCCAAAATCAAACGATAGAACAATGACAAATACGATCAAAGAGTAAGTAAGAAAACCTCTGGGATCCAAAGTAGAAGAAGAGCAAGAAAACCTCTCGGACCTTGTTTTTTCCCGCCAAGATCCCACAGCAATCAACCGGTAACAGAGGACATTGCAATGGTTTCGCCCGCAGGAATCAACCGGTACCAGCCTGATACAAGATGAACAAGAAATCAAAAAGGGAAAAAAAATCAACAAGAAATAGATGATTATCCAAAATCGAACGATAGAATAATTACAAATACGATCAAAGAGTAAGTAAGAAAACCTCTGGGATCCAAAGTAGAAGAAGAGCAAGAAAACCTCTCGGACCTTGTTTTTTCCCGCCAAGATCCCGCAGCAATCAACCGGTAACAGAGGACATTGCAATGGTTTCGCCCGCAGGAATCAACCGGTACCAGCCTGATACAAGATGAATAAGAAATCAAAAAGGGAAAAAAATTCAACAAGAAATAGATGATTATCCAAAATCGAACGATAGAACAATGACAAATACGATCAAAGAGTAAGTAAGAAAACCTCTGGGATCCAAAGTAGAAGAAGAGCAAGAAAACCTCTCGGACCTTGTTTTTTCCCGCCAAGATCCCGCAGCAATCAACCGGTAACAGAGGACATTGCAATGGTTTCGCCCGCAGGAATCAACCGGTACCAGCCTGATACAAGATGAACAAGAAATCAAAAAGGGAAAAAAAATCAATAAGAAATAGATGATTATCCAAAATCGAACGATAGAACAATGACAAATACGATCAAAGAGTAAGTAAGAAAACCTCTGGGATCCAAAGTAGAAGAAGAGCAAGAAAACCTCTCGGACCTTGTTTTTTCCCACCAAGATCCCGCAGCAATCAACCGGTAACAGAGGACATTGCAATGGTTTCGCCCGCAGGAATCAACCGGTACCAGCCTGATACAAGATGAACAAGAAATCAAAAAGGGAAAAAAAATCAACAAGAAATAGATGATTATCCAAAATTGAACGATAGAACAATGACAAATACGATCAAAGAGTAAGTAAGAAAACCTCTGGGATCCAAAGTAGAAGAAGAGCAAGAAAACCTCTCGGACCTTGTTTTTTCCCGCCAAGATCCCGTAGCAATCAACCGGTAACAGAGGACATTGCAATGGTTTCGCCCACAGGAATCAACCGGTACCAGCCTGATACAAGAAGAACAAGAAATCAAAAAGGGAAAAAAAAAATCAACAAGAAATAGATGATTATCCAAAATCGAACGATAGAACAATGATAAATACGATCAAAGAGTAAGTAAGAAAAACCTCTGGGATCCAAAGTAGAAGAAGAGCAAGAAAACCTCTCGGACATTGTTTTTTCCCGCCAAGATCCCGCAGCAATCAACCGGTAACAGAGGACATTGCAATGGTTTCGCCCGCAGGAATCAACCGGTACCAGCCTGATACAAGATGAACAAGAAATCAAAAAGGGAAAAAAAATCAACAAGAAATAGATGATTATCCAAAATCGAACGATAGAACAATGACAAATACGATCAAAGAGTAAGTAAGAAAACCTCTGGGATCCAAAGTAGAAGAAGAGCAAGAAAACCTCTCGGACCTTGTTTTTTCCCGCCAAGATCCTGCAGCAATCAACCGGTAACAGAGGACATTGCAATGGTTTCGCCCGCAGGAATCAACCGGTACCAGCCTGATACAAGATGAACAAGAAATCAAAAAGGGAAAAAAAATAAACAACAAATAGATGATTATCCAAAATCGAACGATAGAATAATGACAAATACGATCAAAGAGTAAGTAAGAAAACCTCTGGGATCCAAAGTAGAAGAAGAGCAAGAAAACCTCTCGGACCTTGTTTTTTCCCGCCAAGATCCCGCAGTAATCAACCGGTAACAGAGGACATTGCAATGGTTTCGCCCGCAGGAATCAACCGGTACCAGCCTGATACTAGATGAACAAGAAATCAAAAAGGGAAAAAAAATCAACAAGAAATAGATGATTATCCAAAATCGAACGATAGAACAATGACAAATACGATCAAAGAGTAAGTAAGAAAACCTCTGGGATCCAAAGTAGAAGAAGAGCAAGAAAACCTCTCGGACCTTGTTTTTTCCCACCAAGATCCCGCAGCAATCAACCGGTAACAGAGGACATTGCAATGGTTTCGCCCGCAGGAATCAACCGGTACCAGCCTGATACAAGATGAACAAGAAATCAAAAAGGGAAAAAAAATCAACAAGAAATAGATGATTATCCAAAATCGAACGATAGAACAATGACAAATACGATCAAAGAGTAAGTAAGAAAACCTCTGGGATCCAAAGTAGAAGAAGAGCAAGAAAACCACTCGGACCTTGTTTTTTCCCGCCAAGATCCCACAGCAATCAACCGGTAACAGAGGACATAGCAATGGTTTCGCCCACAGGAATCAACCGGTACCAGCCTGATACAAGATGAACAAGAAATCAACAAGGGAAAAAAAATCAACAAGAAATAGATGATTATCCAAAATCGAACGATAGAACAATGACAAATACGATCAAAGAGTAAGTAAGAAAACCTCTGGGATCCAAATTAGAAGAAGAGCAAGAAAACCTCTCGGACCATGTTTTTTCCCGCCAAGATCCCGCAGCAATCAACCGGTAACAGAGGACATTGCAATGGTTTCGCCCGCAGGAATCAACCGGTACCAGCCTGATACAAGATGAACAAGAAATCAAAAAGGGAAAAAAAATCAACAAGAAATAGATTATTATCCAAAATCGAACGATAGAACAATGACAAATACGATCAAAGAGTAAGTAAGAAAACCTCTGGGATCCAAAGTAGAAGAAAAGCAAGAAAACCTCTCGGACCTTGTTTTTTCCCGCCAAGATCCCGCAGCAATCAACCGGTAACAGAGGACATTGCAATGGTTTCGCCCGCAGAAATCAACCGGTACCAGCCTGATACAAGATGAACAAGAAATCAAAAAGGGAAAAAAAATCAACAAGAAATAGATGATTATCCAAAATCGAACGATAGAACAATGACAAATACGATCAAAGAGTAAGTAAGAAAAACCTCTGGGATCCAAAGTAGAAGAAGAGCAAGAAAACCTCTCGGACATTGTTTTTGCCCGCCAAGATCCCGCAGCAATCAACCGGTAACAGAGGACATTGCAATGGTTTCGCCCGCATGAATCAACCGGTACTAGCCTGATACAAGATGAACAAGAAATCAAAAAGGGAAAAAAAATCAACAAGAAATAGATGATTATCCAAAATCGAACGATAGAACAATGACAAATACGATCAAAGAGTAAGTAAGAAAACCTCTGGGATCCAAAGTAGAAGAAGAGCAAGAAAACCTCTCGGACCTTGTTTTTTCCCACCAAGATCCCGCAGCAATCAACCGGTAACAGAGGACATTGCAATGGTTTCGCCCGCAGGAATCAACCGGTACCAGCCTGATACAAGATGAACAAGAAATCAAAAAGGGAAAAAAAATCAACAAGAAATAGATGATTATCCAAAATCGAACGATAGAACAATGACAAATACGATCAAAGAGTAAGTAAGAAAACCTCTGGGATCCAAAGTAGAAGAAGAGCAAGAAAACCTCTCGGACCTTGTTTTTTCTCGCCAAGATCCCGCAGCAATCAACCGGTAACAGAGGACATTGCAATGGTTTCGCCCGCAGGAATCAACCGGTACCAGCCTGATACAAGATGAACAAGAAGTCAAAAAGGGAAAAAAAATCAACAAGAAATAGATGATTATCCAAAATCGAATGATAGAACAATGACAAATACGATCAAAGAGTAAGTAAGAAAACCTCTGGGATCCAAAGTAGAAGAAGAGCAAGAAAACCTCTCGGACCTTGTTTTTTCCCGCCAAGATCCCGCAGCAATCAACCGGTAACAGAGGACATTGCAATGGTTTCGCCCGCAGGAATCAACCGGTACCAGCCTGATACAAGATGAACAAGAAATCAAAAAGGGAAAAAAAATCAACAAGAAATAGATGATTATCCAAAATCGAACGATAGAACAATGACAAATATGATCAAAGAGTAAGTAAGAAAACCTCTAGGATCCAAAGTAGAAGAAGAGCAAGAAAACCTCTCGGACTTTGTTTTTTCCCGCCAAGATCCCGCAGCAATCAACCGGTAACAGAGGACATTGCAATGGTTTCGCCCGCAGGAATCAACCGGTACCAGCCTGATACAAGATGAACAAGAAATCAAAAAGGGAAAAAAATCAACAAGAAATAGATGATTATCCAAAATCGAACGATAGAACAATGACAAATACGATCAAAGAGTAAGTAAGAAAACCTCTGGGATCCAAAGTAGAAGAAGAGCAAGAAAACCTCTCGGACCTTGTTTTTTCCCGCCAAGATCCCGCAGCAATCAACCGGTAACAGAGGATATTGCAATGGTTTCGCCCGCAGGAATCAACCGGTACCAGCCTGATACAAGATGAACAAGAAATCAAAAAGGGAAAAAAAATCAACAAGAAATAGATGATTATCCAAAATCGAACGATAAAACAATGACAAATACGATCAAAGAGTAAGTAAGAAAACCTATGGGATCCAAAGTAGAAGAAGAGCAAGAAAACCTCTCGGACCTTGTTTTTTCCCGCCAAGATCCCGCAGCAATCAACCGGTAACAGAAGACATTGCAATGGTTTTGCCCGCAGAAATCAACCGGTACCAGCCTGATACAAGATGAACAAGAAATCAAAAAGGGAAAAAAAATCAACAAGAAATAGATGATTATCCAAAATCGAACGATAGAACAATGACAAATACGATCAAAGAGTAAGTAAGAAAAACCTCTGGGATCCAAAGTAGAAGAAGAGCAAGAAAACCTCTCGGACATTGTTTTTTCCCGCCAAGATCCTGCAGCAATCAACCGGTAATAGAGGACATTGCAATGGTTTCGCCCGCAGGAATCAACCGGTACCAGCCTGATACAAGATGAACAAGAAATCAAAAAGGGAAAAAAATCAACAAGAAATAGATGATTATCCAAAATCGAACGATAGAACAATGACAAATACGATCAAAGAGTAAGTAAGAAAACCTCTGGGATCCAAAGTAGAAGAAGAGCAAAAAAACCTCTCGGACCTTGTTTTTTCCCGCCAAGATCCCGCAGCAATCAACCGGTAACAGAGGACATTGCAATGGTTTCGCCCGCAGGAATCAACCGGTACCAGCCTGATACAAGATGAACAAGAAATCAAAAAGGGAAAAAAAATCAACAAGAAATAGATGATTATCCAAAATCAAACGATAGAACAATGACAAATACGATCAAAGAGTAAGTAAGAAAACCTCTGGGATCCAAAGTAGAAGAAGAGTAAGAAAACCTCTCGGACCTTGTTTTTTCCCGCCAAGATCCCACAGCAATCAACCGGTAACAGAGGACATTGCAATGGTTTCGCCCGCAGGAATCAACCGGTACCAGCCTGATACAAGATGAACAAGAAATCAAAAAGGGAAAAAAAATCAACAAGAAATAGATGATTATCCAAAATCGAACGATAGAATAATTACAAATACGATCAAAGAGTAAGTAAGAAAACCTCTGGGATCCAAAGTAGAAGAAGAGCAAGAAAACCTCTCGGACATTGTTTTTGCCCGCCAAGATCCCGCAGCAATCAACCGGTAACAGAGGACATTGCAATGGTTTCGCCCGCATGAATCAACCGGTACTAGCCTGATACAAGATGAACAAGAAATCAAAAAGGGAAAAAAAATCAACAAGAAATAGATGATTATCCAAAATCGAACGATAGAACAATGACAAATACGATCAAAGAGTAAGTAAGAAAACCTCTGGGATCCAAAGTAGAAGAAGAGCAAGAAAACCTCTCGGACCTTGTTTTTTCCCACCAAGATCCCGCAGCAATCAACCGGTAACAGAGGACATTGCAATGGTTTCGCCCGCAGGAATCAACCGGTACCAGCCTGATACAAGATGAACAAGAAATCAAAAAGGGAAAAAAAATCAACAAGAAATAGATGATTATCCAAAATCGAACGATAGAACAATGACAAATACGATCAAAGAGTAAGTAAGAAAACCTCTGGGATCCAAAGTAGAAGAAGAGCAAGAAAACCACTCGGACCTTGTTTTTTCCCGCCAAGATCCCACAGCAATCAACCGGTAACAGAGGACATAGCAATGGTTTCGCCCACAGGAATCAACCGGTACCAGCCTGATACAAGATGAACAAGAAATCAACAAGGGAAAAAAAATCAACAAGAAATAGATGATTATCCAAAATCGAACGATAGAACAATGACAAATACGATCAAAGAGTAAGTAAGAAAACCTCTGGGATCCAAATTAGAAGAAGAGCAAGAAAACCTCTCGGACCATGTTTTTTCCCGCCAAGATCCCGCAGCAATCAACCGGTAACAGAGGACATTGCAATGGTTTCGCCCGCAGGAATCAACCGGTACCAGCCTGATACAAGATGAACAAGAAATCAAAAAGGGAAAAAAAATCAACAAGAAATAGATTATTATCCAAAATCGAACGATAGAACAATGACAAATACGATCAAAGAGTAAGTAAGAAAACCTCTGGGATCCAAAGTAGAAGAAAAGCAAGAAAACCTCTCGGACCTTGTTTTTTCCCGCCAAGATCCCGCAGCAATCAACCGGTAACAGAGGACATTGCAATGGTTTCGCCCGCAGAAATCAACCGGTACCAGCCTGATACAAGATGAACAAGAAATCAAAAAGGGAAAAAAAATCAACAAGAAATAGATGATTATCCAAAATCGAACGATAGAACAATGACAAATACGATCAAAGAGTAAGTAAGAAAAACCTCTGGGATCCAAAGTAGAAGAAGAGCAAGAAAACCTCTCGGACATTGTTTTTGCCCGCCAAGATCCCGCAGCAATCAACCGGTAACAGAGGACATTGCAATGGTTTCGCCCGCATGAATCAACCGGTACTAGCCTGATACAAGATGAACAAGAAATCAAAAAGGGAAAAAAAATCAACAAGAAATAGATGATTATCCAAAATCGAACGATAGAACAATGACAAATACGATCAAAGAGTAAGTAAGAAAACCTCTGGGATCCAAAGTAGAAGAAGAGCAAGAAAACCTCTCGGACCTTGTTTTTTCCCACCAAGATCCCGCAGCAATCAACCGGTAACAGAGGACATTGCAATGGTTTCGCCCGCAGGAATCAACCGGTACCAGCCTGATACAAGATGAACAAGAAATCAAAAAGGGAAAAAAAATCAACAAGAAATAGATGATTATCCAAAATCGAACGATAGAACAATGACAAATACGATCAAAGAGTAAGTAAGAAAACCTCTGGGATCCAAAGTAGAAGAAGAGCAAGAAAACCTCTCGGACCTTGTTTTTTCTCGCCAAGATCCCGCAGCAATCAACCGGTAACAGAGGACATTGCAATGGTTTCGCCCGCAGGAATCAACCGGTACCAGCCTGATACAAGATGAACAAGAAGTCAAAAAGGGAAAAAAAATCAACAAGAAATAGATGATTATCCAAAATCGAATGATAGAACAATGACAAATACGATCAAAGAGTAAGTAAGAAAACCTCTGGGATCCAAAGTAGAAGAAGAGCAAGAAAACCTCTCGGACCTTGTTTTTTCCCGCCAAGATCCCGCAGCAATCAACCGGTAACAGAGGACATTGCAATGGTTTCGCCCGCAGGAATCAACCGGTACCAGCCTGATACAAGATGAACAAGAAATCAAAAAGGGAAAAAAAATCAACAAGAAATAGATGATTATCCAAAATCGAACGATAGAACAATGACAAATATGATCAAAGAGTAAGTAAGAAAACCTCTAGGATCCAAAGTAGAAGAAGAGCAAGAAAACCTCTCGGACTTTGTTTTTTCCCGCCAAGATCCCGCAGCAATCAACCGGTAACAGAGGACATTGCAATGGTTTCGCCCGCAGGAATCAACCGGTACCAGCCTGATACAAGATGAACAAGAAATCAAAAAGGGAAAAAAATCAACAAGAAATAGATGATTATCCAAAATCGAACGATAGAACAATGACAAATACGATCAAAGAGTAAGTAAGAAAACCTCTGGGATCCAAAGTAGAAGAAGAGCAAGAAAACCTCTCGGACCTTGTTTTTTCCCGCCAAGATCCCGCAGCAATCAACCGGTAACAGAGGATATTGCAATGGTTTCGCCCGCAGGAATCAACCGGTACCAGCCTGATACAAGATGAACAAGAAATCAAAAAGGGAAAAAAAATCAACAAGAAATAGATGATTATCCAAAATCGAACGATAAAACAATGACAAATACGATCAAAGAGTAAGTAAGAAAACCTATGGGATCCAAAGTAGAAGAAGAGCAAGAAAACCTCTCGGACCTTGTTTTTTCCCGCCAAGATCCCGCAGCAATCAACCGGTAACAGAAGACATTGCAATGGTTTTGCCCGCAGAAATCAACCGGTACCAGCCTGATACAAGATGAACAAGAAATCAAAAAGGGAAAAAAAATCAACAAGAAATAGATGATTATCCAAAATCGAACGATAGAACAATGACAAATACGATCAAAGAGTAAGTAAGAAAAACCTCTGGGATCCAAAGTAGAAGAAGAGCAAGAAAACCTCTCGGACATTGTTTTTTCCCGCCAAGATCCTGCAGCAATCAACCGGTAATAGAGGACATTGCAATGGTTTCGCCCGCAGGAATCAACCGGTACCAGCCTGATACAAGATGAACAAGAAATCAAAAAGGGAAAAAAATCAACAAGAAATAGATGATTATCCAAAATCGAACGATAGAACAATGACAAATACGATCAAAGAGTAAGTAAGAAAACCTCTGGGATCCAAAGTAGAAGAAGAGCAAAAAAACCTCTCGGACCTTGTTTTTTCCCGCCAAGATCCCGCAGCAATCAACCGGTAACAGAGGACATTGCAATGGTTTCGCCCGCAGGAATCAACCGGTACCAGCCTGATACAAGATGAACAAGAAATCAAAAAGGGAAAAAAAATCAACAAGAAATAGATGATTATCCAAAATCAAACGATAGAACAATGACAAATACGATCAAAGAGTAAGTAAGAAAACCTCTGGGATCCAAAGTAGAAGAAGAGTAAGAAAACCTCTCGGACCTTGTTTTTTCCCGCCAAGATCCCACAGCAATCAACCGGTAACAGAGGACATTGCAATGGTTTCGCCCGCAGGAATCAACCGGTACCAGCCTGATACAAGATGAACAAGAAATCAAAAAGGGAAAAAAAATCAACAAGAAATAGATGATTATCCAAAATCGAACGATAGAATAATTACAAATACGATCAAAGAGTAAGTAAGAAAACCTCTGGGATCCAAAGTAGAAGAAGAGCAAGAAAACCTCTCGGACCTTGTTTTTTCCCGCCAAGATCCCGCAGCAATCAACCGGTAACAGAGGACATTGCAATGGTTTCGCCCGCAGGAATCAACCGGTACCAGCCTGATACAAGATGAATAAGAAATCAAAAAGGGAAAAAAATTCAACAAGAAATAGATGATTATCCAAAATCGAACGATAGAACAATGACAAATACGATCAAAGAGTAAGTAAGAAAACTTCTGGGATCCAAAGTAGAAGAAGAGCAAGAAAACCTCTCGGACCTTGTTTTTTCCCGCCAAGATCCCGCAGCAATCAACCGGTAACAGAGGACATTGCAATGGTTTCGCCCGCAGGAATCAACCGGTACCAGCCTTATACAAGATGAACAAGAAATCAAAAAGGGAAAAAAAATCAACAAGAAATAGATGATTATCCAAAATCGAACGATAGAACAATGACAAATACGATCAAAGAGTAAGTAAGAAAACCTCTGGGATCCAAAGTAGAAGAAGAGCAAGAAAACCTCTCCGACCTTGTTTTTTCCCGCCAAGATCCCGCAGCAATCAACCGGTAACAGAGGACATTGCAATGGTTTCGCCCGCAGGAATCAACCGGTACCAGCCTGATACAAGATGAACAAGAACTCAAAAAGGGAAAAAAAAATCAACAAAAAATAGATGATTATACAAAATCGAACGATAGAACAATGACAAATACGATCAAAGAGTAAGTAAGAAAACCTCTGGGATCCAAAGTAGAAGAAGAGCAAGAAAACCTCTCGGACCTTGTTTTTTCCCGCCAAGATCCCGCAGCAATCAACCGGTAACAGAGGACATTGCAATGGTTTCGCCCGCAGGAATCAACCAGTACCAGCCTGATACAAGATGAACAAGAAATCAAAAAGGGAAAAAAAATCAACAAGAAATAGATGATTATCCAAAATCGAACGATAGAACAATGAAAAATACGATCAAAGAGTAAGTAAGAAAACCTCTGGGATCCAAAGTAGAAGAAGAGCAAGAAAACCTCTCGGACCTTGTTTTTTCCCGCCAAGATCCCGCAGCAATCAACCGGTAACAGAGGACATTGCAATGGTTTCGCCCGCAGGAATCAACCGGTACCAGCCTGATACAAGATGAACAAGAAATCAAAAAGGGAAAAAAAATCTACAAGAAATAGATGATTATCTAAAATCGAACGATAGAACAATGACAAATACGATCAAAGAGTAAGTAAGAAACCTCTGGGATCCAAAGAAGAAGAAGAGCAAGAAAACCTCTCGGACCTTGTTTTTTCCCGCCAAGATCCCGCAGCAATCAACCGGTAAATGAGGACATAGCAATGGTTTCGCCCGCAGGAATCAACCGGTACCAGCCTGATACAAGATGAACAAGAAATCAAAAAGGGAAAAAAAAATCAACAAGAAATAGATGATTATCCAAAATCGAACGATAGAACAATGACAAATACGATCAAAGAGTAAGTAAGAAAACCTCTGGGATCCAAATTAGAAGAAAAGCAAGAAAACCTCTCGGACCTTGTTTTTTCCCGCCAAGATCCCGCAGCAATCAACCGGTAACATAGGACATTGCAATGGTTTCGCCCGCAAAAATCAACCGGTACCAGCCTGATACAAAATGAACAAGAAATCAAAAAGGGAAAAAAAATCAACAAGAAATAGATAATTATCCAAAATCGAACGATAGAACAATGACAAATACGATCAAAGAGTAAGTAAGAAAACCTCTGGGATCCAAAGTAGAAGAAGAGCAAGAAAACCTCTCGGACCTTGTTTTTTCCCGCCAAGATCCCGCAGCAATCAACCGGTAACAGAGGACATTGCAATGGTTTCGCCCGCAGGAATCAACCGGTACCAGCCTGATACAAGATGAACAAGAAATCAAAAAGGGAAAAAAAATCAACAAGAAATAGATGATTATCCAAAATCGAACGATAGAACAATGACAAATACGATCAAAGAGTAAGTAAGAAAACCTCTGGGATCCAAAGTAGAAGAAGAGCAAGAAAACCTCTCGGACCTTGTTTTTTCCCGCCAAGATCCCGCAGCAATCAACCGGTAACAGAGGACATTGCAATGGTTTCGCCCGCAGGAATCAACCGGTACCAGCCAGATACAAGATGAACAAGAAATCAAAAAGGGAAAAAAAATCAACAAGAAATAGATGATTATCCAAAATCGAACGATAGAACAATGACAAATACGATCAAAGAGTAAGTAAGAAAACCTCTGGGATCCAAAGTAGAAGAAGAGCAAGAAAACCTCTCGGACCTTGTTTTTTCCCGCCAAGATCCCGCAGCAATCAACCGGTAACAGAGGACATTGCAATGGTTTCGCCCGCAGGAATCAACCGGTACCAGCCTGATACAAGATGAACAAGAAATCAAAAAGGGAAAAAAATCAAAAAGAAATAGATGATTATCCATAATCGAACGATAGAACAATGACAAATACGATCAAAGAGTAAGTAAGAAAACCTCTGGGATCCAAAGTAGAAGAAGAGCAAGAAAACCTCTCCGACCTTGTTTTTTCCCGCCAAGATCCCGCAACAATCAACCGGTAACAGAGGACATTGCAATGGTTTCGCCCGCATGAATCAACCGGTACCAGCCTGATACAAGATGAACAAGAAATCAAAAAGGGAAAAAAAATCAACAAGAAATAGATGATTATCCAAAATCGAACGATAGAATAATGACAAATAAGATCAAAGAGTAAGTAAGAAAACCTATGGGATCCAAAGTAGAAGAAGAGAAAGAAAACCTCTCGGACCTTGTTTTTTCCTGCCAAGATCCCACAGCAATCAACCGGTAACAGAGGACATTGCAATGGTTTCGCCCACAGGAATCAACCGGTACCAGCCTGATACAAGATGAACAAAAAATCAAAAAGGGAAAAAAAATCAACAAAAAATAGATGATTATCCAAAATCGAACGATAGAACACTGACAAATACTATCAAAGAGTAAGTAAGAAAATCTCTGGGATCCAAAGTAGAAGAAGAGCAAGAAAACCTCTCGGACCTTGTTTTTTTCCCGCCAAGATCCCGCAGCAATCAACCGGTAACAGAGGACATTGCAATGGTTTCGCCCACAGGAATCAACCGGTACCAGCCTGATACAAGATGAACAAGAAATCAAAAAGGGAAAAAAAATCAACAAGAAATAGATGATTATCCAAAATCGAACGATAGAACAATGACAAATACGATCAAAGAGTAAGTAACAAACCCTCTGGAATCCAAAGTAGAAGAAGAGCAAGAAAACCACTCGGACCTTGTTTTTTCCCGCCAAGATCCCACAGCAATCAACCGGTAACAGAGGATATTGCAATGGTTTCGCCCGCAGGAATCAACCGGTACCAGCCTGATAGAAGATGAACAAGAAATCAAAAAGGGAAAAAAAAATCAACAAGAAATAGATGATTATCCAAAATCGAACGATAGAACAATGACAAATATGATCAAAGAGTAAGTAAGAAAACCTCTGGGATCCAAAGTAGAAGAAGAGCAAGAAAACCTCTCGGACCTTGTTTTTTCCCGCCAAGATCCCGCAGCAATCAACCGGTAACATAGGATATTGCAATGGTTTCGCCCGCAGGAATCAACCGGTACCAGCCTGATACAAGATGAACAAGAAATCAAAAAGGGAAAAAAAATCAACAAGAAATAGATGATTATCCAAAATCGAACGATAATACAATGACAAATACGATCAAAGAGTAAGTAAGAAAACCTATGGGATCCAAAGTAGAAGAAGAGCAAGAAAACCTCTCGGACCTTTTTTTTTCCCGCCAAGATCCCGCAGCAATCAACCGGTAACAGAAGACATTGCAATGGTTTTGCCCGCAGAAATCAACCGGTACCAGCCTGATACAAGATGAACAAGAAATCAAAAAGGGAAAAAAAATCAACAAGAAATAGATGATTATCCAAAATCGAACGATAGAACAATGACAAATACGATCAAAGAGTAAGTAAGAAAAACCTCTGGGATCCAAAGTAGAAGAAGAGCAAGAAAACCTCTCGGACATTGTTTTTTCCCGCCAAGATCCTGCAGCAATCAACCGGTAATAGAGGACATTGCAATGGTTTCGCCCGCAGGAATCAACCGGTACCAGCCTGATACAAGATGAACAAGAAATCAAAAAGGGAAAAAAATCAACAAGAAATAGATGATTATCCAAAATCGAACGATAGAACAATGACAAATACGATCAAAGAGTAAGTAAGAAAACCTCTGGGATCCAAAGTAGAAGAAGAGCAAGAAAACCTCTCGGACCTTGTTTTTTCCCGCCAAGATCCCGCAGCAATCAACCGGTAACAGAGGACATTGCAATGGTTTCGCCCGCAGGAATCAACTGGTACCAGCCTGATACAAGATGAACAAGAAATCAAAAAGGGAAAAAAAATCAACAAGAAATAGATGATTATCCAAAATCAAACGATAGAACAATGACAAATACGATCAAAGAGTAAGTAAGAAAACCTCTGGGATCCAAAGTAGAAGAAGAGCAAGAAAACCTCTCGGACCTTGTTTTTTCCCGCCAAGATCCCGCAGCAATCAACCGGTAACAGAGGACATTGCAATGGTTTCGCCCGCAGGAATCAACCGGTACCAGCCTGATACAAGATGAACAAGAAATCAAAAAGGGAAAAAAAATAAACAACAAATAGATGATTATCCAAAATCGAACGATAGAATAATGACAAATACGATCAAAGAGTAAGTAAGAAAACCTTTGGGATCCAAAGTAGAAGAAGAGCAAGAAAACTTCTCGGACCTTGTTTTTTCCCGCCAAGATCCCGCAGTAATCAACCGGTAACAGAGGACATTGCAATGGTTTCGCCCGCAGGAATCAACCGGTACCAGCCTGATACTAGATGAACAAGAAATCAAAAAGGGAAAAAAAATCAACAAGAAATAGATGATTATCCAAAATCGAACGATAAAACAATGACAAATACGATCAAAGAGTAAGTAACAAAACCTCTGGGATCCAAAGTAGAAGAAGAGCAAGAAAACCTCTCGGACCTTGTTTTTTCCCGCCAAGATCCCGCAGCAATCAACCGGTAACAGAGGACATTGCAATGGTTTCGCCCGCAGGAATCAACCGGTACCAGCCTGATACAAGATGAACAAGAAATCAAAAAGGGAAAAAAAATCAACAAGAAATAGATGATTATCCAAAATCGAACGATAGAGCAATGACAAATACGATCAAAGAGTAAGTAAGAAAACCGCTGGGATCCAAAGTAGAAGAAGAGCAAGAAAACCTCTCGGACCTTGTTTTTTCCTGCCAAGATCCCGCAGCAATCAATCGGTAACAGAGGACATTGCAATGGTTTCGCCCGCAGGAATCAACCGGTACCAGCCTGATACAAGATGAACAAGAAATCAAAAAGGGAAAAAAAATCAACACGAAATAGATGATTATCCAAAATCGAACGATAGAACAATGACAAATACGATCAAAGAGTAAGTAAGAAAACCTCTGGGATCCAAAGTAGAAGAAGAGCAAGAAAACCTCTCGGACCTTGTTTTTTCCCGCCAAGATCCCGCAGCAATCAACCGGTAACAGAGGACATTGCAATGGTTTCGCCCGCAGGAATCAACCGGTACCAGCCTGATACAAGATGAACAAGAAATCAAAAAGGGAAAAAAAAATCAACAAGAAATAGATGATTATCCAAAATCGAACGATAGAACAATGACAAATACGATCAAAGAGTAAGTAAGAAAACCTCTGGGATCTAAAGTAGAAGAAGAGCAAGAAAACCTTTCGGACCTTGTTTTTTCCCGCCAAGATCCCGTAGCAATCAACCGGTAACAGAGGACATTGCAATGGTTTCGCCCGCAGGAATCAACCGGTACCAGCCTGATACAAGATGAACAAGAAATCAAAAAGGGAAAAAAAATCAACAAGAAATAGATGATTATCCAAAATCGAACGATAGAACAATGACAAATACGATCAAAGAGTAAGTAAGAAAACCTCTGGGATCCAAAGTAGAAGAAGAGCAAGAAAACCTCTCGGATATTGTTTTTTCTCGCCAAGATCCCGCAGCAATCAACCGGTAACAGAGGACATTGCAATGGTTTCGCCCGCAGGAATCAACCGGTACCAGCCTGATACAAGATGAACAAGAAATCAAAAAGGGAAAAAAAATCAACAAGAAATAGATGATTATCCAAAATCGAACGATAGAACAATGACAAATACGATCAAAGAGTAAGTAAGAAAACCTCTGGGATCCAAAGTAGAAGAAGAGCAAGAAAACCTCTCGGACCTTGTTTTTTCCCGCCAAGATCCCGCAGCAATCAACCGGTAACAGAGGACATTGCAATGGTTTCGCCCGCAGGAATCAACCGGTACCAGCCTGATACAAGATGAACAAGAAATCAAAAAGGGAAAAAAAATAAACAAGAAATAGATGATTATCCAAAATCGAACGATGGAACAATGACAAATACGATCAAAGAGTAAGTAAGAAAACCTCTGGGATCCAAAGTAGAAGAAGAGCAAGAAAACCTCTCGGATTTTGTTTTTTCCCGCCAAGATCCCGCAGTAATCAACCGGTAACAGAGGACATTGCAACGGTTTCGCCCGCAGGAATCAACCGGTACCAGCCAAGGTACAAAATCTCGACATATTTCGCGAAATATCGCAAAATATTTTGGTTTTCTCAAACCTCGGCACGAAATTCGTATTGTGATATCGAACGAAATAGGAATCACGAAAATATCGCGATATATCGCGATATTTCGTGCGATATATTTGTTGCGACGAAATATCGCGATATTTCGTGGATATTTCGGGACATTTCGGAAAATTTCGAGAATATAATAACATTTAAGTAAATGTCGTCTTACTTAATTTTTATTTTCTCCATTTACTTTAAGTTATTATATGTAAATAAGCAAATACCCCCCCATTTGATTTCAATAAAAATATCAAAAAAATCAAAAACCAAGTGAATCAAAAAGTAGGTTTTCAGTTTTAGTAGGAGAAAAAAGTTTTTTCGGTTTTTCATAAAATTTGTATGTTGAGAAAAGTGGTTAAATCAACTCATTTTTAGCTCAAAAAATTCCACAAGATGTAGAACTACAAGTACATCTAGAAAACCATGGTCCGTCAAAGAAAATTTTAAATGTATAAAAACTTTTCTTTATAAAAACTCATTTTTTCAGACTTAGTAAAAAAACAGTGTTTTGCATTTCAGCATAATTTTTGCACGATTTCAAACTTGCACAACTTTCTTGTTTTAAGTTCATTTTCAAAATCGTTTGAAGCATTAATTTAACAATCAACTAATCTTTATTTTGGAAATATTTTTCTCCACAAAAAAGATTAAAAAGCATTTTAAAAACATAGATCAAAACAGGACCAAACAAGACTGCACAAGACTCACAGACTCAAATACTAAATACATGCTTTGTGATGCTCTACACCCGTAGATAGGGTATAAATATTATCTGAGTATTCTAAAACGTGTATCTATACTTAGTTTATGACTATCCAGAGTTTCATTCAAAAATTCCATTAAAAAATCAATATTTCCACCATTTCCATCAAATCACAATATTTCCACACTGTCGAAATATTTCCACGAAATATTTCCATTTTCCAGGAGGTCGAAATATTGACCGAAATGGAAATTTCGAACCTTGGTACCAGCCTGATACAAGATGAACAAGAAATCAAAAAGGGAAAAAAAATCAACAAGAAATAGATGATTATCCAAAATCGAACGATAGAACAATGACAAATACGATCAAAGAGTAAGTAAGAAAACCTCTGGGATCCAAAGTAGAAGAAGAGCAAGAAAACCTCTCGGACCTTGTTTTTTCCCGCCAAGATCCCGCAGCAATCAACCGGTAACAGAGGACATTGCAATGGTTTTGCCCGCAGGAATCAATCGGTACCAGCCTGATACAAGATGAACAAGAAATCAAAAAGGAAAAAAAAATCAATAAGAAATAGATGATTATCCAAAATCGAACGATAGAACAATGACAAATACGATCAAAGAGTAAGTAAGAAAACCTATAGGATCCAAAGTAGAAGAAGAGCAAGAAAACCTCTCGG